>PVIY010001611.1:0-146263 GCA_004026745.1 Myrmecophaga tridactyla
TTTCTTTACATGCTGACCTTATCCAATAGTAAAGCGGGTAGGCTCTTCATCCCCTTGAGTTTTCTATAGCAAGTGAAACATTTTCTTAAATCTGCATTTATTATAAAAATAAAATTTCTCATAAATGTGACTATGAATGAAAAATTGAAAAATAAAATAACTGCTTTCTGGTGTTCCTTTGGTGTCTTTGTCCAAATTCCTACATTGTAATCATGCTATAGATGCCCCTTAGCATTCTGTTTTCCTCTTAAGTAAAGTAGGAGATGCATCTGATACTAAACCCCACTGGAAATATATTGGGCCTAGGCTTGAGGGCTTTGCTATCTCTGAGAATTGGAGGGACTCTTCACAGATTCTCTTAATCAACTGAAACAGCTATTTCCTGTCGAGGCCTAAGGCGTTCTGACACCCTGATGACTTCTTAATTGGTACCCCAATCTTTAGGAAACACTACTGCAAACTTAGTCCTAATGAGTGGGGGGTGGAGGGTGAGAAGGGAGAGCACTTGATTATAAAAGCAACTGCTGCTTTGTACTTGAAAGTACACATTCAAAAGACAAGTAACAAAATTCCAAAGAGGCGCTGCAAATCCTGTGAAAGTAGAGAGTGAGAGAAAATTAGACCTATGAAAAGATAAGCATTACAGAAAAAAATACCTAACAATTGCTCACAGATATGTCATATTCAGAGGCTCTTAAAGCCAGGATTTTCACATTAAAAGACTGAAAACTGCTAAACACAGTAACTAAAATATCAACAATAATTGAGAAAGTCTTTAATCATCATCTGCTATACAGTTAAGATCACATCAAAATATATCTGTCTTATTCTCCTTCACGCATATATCTTTATATTTAATATTTACTAAGTATAAAGGAACAGTTTTAATGTAATTGTCTTTATTTATACTTCTCCCTGAAGAGTCTTCATAATAACAAATAATTAACCTTCCTGGAAATTACTACCACACCTGCCTGAACGAATTTTCAATTATCATTGTCTCCAGAACGCAGGAGCCGCCAGATAAATGATATCCTTGGGATAATTCCTCTAATTTATAATGTCTCCTTTTCTCCCACAGCTTAGTACAGATATTAACAACTAAAAGTTAAGGCTAGGAAATGTGTCCTGCCGACTTCTTCTGGATTAGAAGTCTATGTACTAAATTAAGGATTTCTACCTCAAAGGTTTCATGTTGGTAATAAACTATAGTTTTAAGAGGAGAACTTTACCATCCTTTTTTCATCAGCTGCAAGTTAGACAAAAAGGAAAAATCTTATAAATTTAGTGTAAATTTTGAATGAAAAAACAAGGAAAATTTTTGTTATTAACTATCTAATCCTAGTGTCTAAGTCCTTTGACCATAAAGGACTTTAAAATGAAGAAGGCACTGGAATAATTTTAAGCCTGACTCTTTCAAGAGTAGAGGGAAAAAATCTTCTTCACACACTTAGATGAGTTTAGTATGCAGTATATTATATGAAATGCATGCCAATTTGTATTCATTAGAATTGTTCTCCTGGCATGGCATCTCCCTTTACTTGATGTTTATTTATGCGCTGGGTAGTATTAGGCATGCATGGATGCATTCATTCTTTCAACAGACAGTTTCTAATGGAAGACATCATGCTAAGAGCTACGGGAGAGAAAGACATACATTTCACAATTACAAATTTTTGAGAGAATCTTATAATTTGGTAGGAAAAATTAGGTATGTGGGCAAATCAGGATACAAGTAGCATACAGTGGGATAGTAAATGCAATTAAGAGAAAGGAAGCAGAAAAGCGAACTTTAATTGGGCTTATCAGAGAAGGATGTATGTAGCACATGACATGTAATTCAGGGTGGCTAGCATCATGAGTTGTAGAATGAGAAAAAAAAGACATCTCAGTAAGAGACAACAGCAGCACAGAAATGATAAAATGGTCCTGTGTTGTTTAGTAGGCCTATTGCCCAAAGCAGAGAATCTTTGAAAAGAATAACAGGGATGAGGCTGGAATTTACTATAAAGTAATCTAGATGTCAGACTAAAGAGTTTGTATTATAGCCAACTAGAATTAACTAAAGGTTTTAGTTGCATAGTAATAGAGGAAAAGAAATTTAAATGAAATACAGAATTTCACCTATCTGGTAGGTAAATGAAAATTTGATAATACTCAATGATGGCAAAGATGTGAGAAAACAGGCACATTCATTCATATTTACAGCATACACACATCAATGCTTCTATTTTGGAAGGAAATTTGTTAGTATCTATAAAAACTTTAAATTTGCATAATGTTTAACCTAGCAATTCAGTTTTTGGAATTCCATAAACACACTGGCATGCCTATGCAAACATATATATACAAAATATTTACTTTGACAAAGACATATTTAGCAAAAAAAAAAAAAAGAAAAAGAGGAAATCTTACTACCCATCAATAGGGAATTCAATTCATAAATTATGGCATCTATCTAATTAAGTTGTTTTCTTTATATATAAATGCATATATCTGTAATTGATACTAATTTTTTTGTATGCTGTATGGCGGGGTCACATTTCATTATTCTCCCATGTGAGCATCCCTTTGTTGCAGCACGATCTGTTTAATTTTTTGTTTGCTTTCCTTGTTTGTTTATTTGTGGGGACATGCATGGACCGGGAATCGAATCCGGATCTCTCGCTTGGCAGGCGAGAACTCTACCACTGAACTACCCTCACACCCCCATATTAAGTTATTTTTAAAAACATAAATGAGCTCCTACAATATACCATATGCTGGTAAAACCACAGAAAAAAATTAGACAAATCCCTATGGTCCTGAAGCCTAGATTCTAGACAAGAAAGTAAATAAAATAAACAAGGTAATTACCAATAGGATTAATCACCATGACAGAGAGAGGGCTGGGAAAAGGGATAATGAGTACTGTTATATAAGGTGGATGGGAAGCCTACACAGAAAAGGAAACATTTACTAGAGATCAGAGTAACGCGACCTGGGTGCTCTCAGAATACCTTTGGGAGGAGGACCCCAGCTGGGGGAACAGCCAGGGCAAAGAGAAGGTTGGTGCGGCAGGACACAGTGAGCCAGGGGGAGAGTGGCAGGAAACTGCAGTCAGTTATTGCCAAGAAATGTATCCTGACTGTGACTATAGCTGCCTTAAAAAAAAAAAAAAAAAAAAGTCTAGATATACACAGAGCTTTATAAAACTACTGCTATTTAACTACAGAGGATTCCAATGAATGCAAACATTCACCTAAGTTTTTTACTTTATTGTAAGGAAATGAATGCATAAACCATTTGACCTCTAGTTGAGTGATGATTTTATTTTGATAGCTATAAAGACAAATCTTAAAGGAAAAGACTTTCAGAGTTTCCCTGGGCTGGGTGATAGGGAGTGGACCGGGGTAGATGGAGAGAACAATGCTGCTGGCACCTTGTCAAGCCTGTTTGAAATCTCTTCCAGAGAGCCAAAGAGATAAAAGAAAAAGACTACAAAGAATTGAGCCGGTACAGTGAAGGTTAAATACGAGCTTCTACCGCCGTGATTTATCCACTGAAACAGCTGGGAAACTTCCGAAGTAGTTCATATATCACAGAAGTGGAGGGAGGGAGTCTGGCTATATAAACACAGCTCAGGGCTGCTACTGTCCCCATTAACTGTCTGTCTCAGGAAAGGTCTGCATTAGACAGATTCCTGCAGCAGCTGAACTGATGGAAAACTCCAGGTACGGATGAAAATTAGAAGGAGATATGGACCTCAGGACCACTCCTGAGAGATTTTTCAAGGGAAGGGAGGAAAAGGAGTTGCACGACCTTACTTTTGTTTTTAATCAGAAATTGCTGGATTTTCACACTATCTGCATTTAATATTTTGCTGTTTAATACCATATCCTTGGTTTCAATTAATTATAACATGTTGTACTGTTATAATGAGAGGAGACTTTAATTTCTATTGTATATCTGATGAGGGTTTGGACTTTTCCTTAAAATTCCTCTTCCAATTACTAGTCATGACGTCCAATACATCATACAAGTTAAAATGAATGGATTAAATAAAGATTTCAGAATAGAGACAAATGCCCAAGGATTGCACTTCTATGTCATTGGATCAATCATTCATCTCTGACTTCCATTTACTTTTAGTTGAACAAATAACATCATAACACTCTCAAAAGCCACGTGATACATGGGAAACTCCTCTTCTAAGACAAAAGTAGGATCACAACATCACATTTATGGGGACGTTCCGACTTGAGGTTTCCTTTGCACAGGAAATATTTCATCTTGAAAAACTACAGTTTTCTGGTGAGTCCTTTCCAAGTACTGTCCTGGATTTGTTTTTCTTTTTCTATATTAGAGACGTCGTGGGTTTACAGAACGATCATGCATAAAATACAGGGATTCCCATACACCACCCCATCATTAACACGTTGCATTGGTGTGAAATACTTGTTACAATCAATGTTAGAACATGTTTATAATTGCACTATTAACTATAGTTCATGGTTTAACTTAAGGTTCGCTGTTTGTGCGGCGTCGTTCTTGTCCCAGGATCACAGGTTAGAAGTGTGAACTTCTCAGCAGTGAGGCACCCCATGGCCCCCACCCCACCCTCACCCCAAGCCGGCCACATCCTAATCCCCGGGACCTGTGAGTGCTGTTACCTCATATAGCAGAAGGGACTTTGCAGATCTTGAGATGGGAAGATTACCCTGGATTAGCAGGCTGGGCATGATGTAACCACACAAATACTTGTCAGAGGGACGCAGGAGAAGTCAGAATTTGACAGAAGGTGGTGTGACCATGGAAACAGAGAAATACAGAAAACGATTTAAAGATGTCGTGCTGCTGTCTTTGATGAGGGTGGAGGCGGATAATGACCCACAGGACCGAGGGGACCTCTGAAAGATGGAAAGGAAAAGGAAACATTCACCCCTAGAGTTTACAGAAGGGATGGGGTCCTGTGGATATATTTAGGCTTCTGGCCTCCAAAACTGTAAGAGAATAAGTTTTGTGTTGTAATCCACTAAGTTTGTGGTGAATTTTTCCAACAGTAACAGGAGACTGATACTCAGGGAAAAAAGGAACAAAAGCTTAAAGCTGCCTGCATAGCACAGAGGTAGAGATATTAATATAGTCTTTCTTTTTAATGGGATCATGCTACTTTATCAATAAATTTAAATTAAAATTTTCATTAAGAACATAGTTTTCCTCTTTTCAGTTTTATACACTTCATTGTGTTAGATATCCCTGCCATATCTAAGTTCAAGAATCTATTTTCACCCCCAAACGTATCCATTCTGTACTCTCAGCTTCAATCTGCTCCTTTGATATTTTATGCTTTGATTGGAACATTTTACATGTCCTTGGAAGCCCAAGTTAGACACCGTGTGGCCCTCTTACTTTGCCCATTCCTCCCACATCTCCTTGCAACTTGACACTAACCTCCTTCAATTCTACTACCCCAAAGTCCTGCATATGCATTTATTTCTCCCAGCTTTGAACACTGTGTCTGAATTCAGGCTCTCGTTTTTCTTTCTGACCCACTGCATTGGTCTGTCTACTTATTGTCTATTTCTGCCATCCATTCTGTAAGTCTGATCATGTCATTTGTTCAGGGGCGGAGGGAGGGGAGCATTCCCTATTGCCTGACTTCATGTTTCCACATGGTGGCTTCAGAGCAACAGTTAAATTCTTTCCCACGCCTACCAGGGAGGGAGTGATTTATATGGTCGTGAGTTTGTAAGGAAAAAGGGAAAAAACTCAGATCAGCCTCTTCCTCTGTCTCTTTTGGAGTCAACCCTTCTGCACTTCTCAAGGCAGTAAATTTATTTCTGCAAGGGATAAAGGTGATCTTTTGGTAGGGTTAAGTCTAATTCAAGGATGAATTATTAGGAAGCCAGTTTGTCCACATCAAATCCAGAAATAATATTTTGCTCTCTAGTTTAGTATATTTTTAAGTTGGTTTTGAACTCGGATAGGGAAAAGGACTTCTAAACAGGGCATCCAAATTGCCAACATCACTCTTTCGTTAAAAGATCTTTAATGGTTCCTGTTGACTAATGATAAATTATAAAATCCTAACCATAGCATATAAGGTCATTCACAGGTTGGCCCAAATCTAATTTTCCTAGGTTCATCTCTTGCTACTTCACTCAAATCATCCAAAACTTAGTTATATCAAACTAGTCCAACTTTTCCAAACACAATTTCTTGTATTTTGCCTGTATTGCTTTATTTGCTGTTTCTCTTCCAGGAACGCCAGTCTCATTTTCTCTCTCTTACTCTTTCTTCAAGATCCATTGTAAATGTCACTATCTTAAATGTAAAGCATTCCTCCAGCGTCACAGACACGATTATTCACTTTTTATCTTTCAACCCCAGAAGCAATGTCTTTTCACCTTTAAATCAATATACTAGTGCCTAGCAGATAATAAGTAGACAATTAAAGTTGAATGACTGAATAAAACCCACTTCATTCCATTGATGAAAAAACAGACACTTAGCTTAGAGAACTTCATTGATGAAGCTAAATTCTCTCTCTCTTTCTTGTTTTTTGAGAGCAGGTATACTTAGGAAAAACATTTGATTTCTTATTAGTATGATCAGGATTTTCTAAAGTATATAGCAATAAGAGAGAATTTGGATAACTTTCAATAGATTTGGGGCCCTAAACAGATGACTTCAGGGCTAAGTCCAACATAACATTACCTCAATAGTGTTTTATAGTAGGAGGATAACTAAATGTTAACTAAGTATCACATGTGATTAGGTAAGACATAAAATTATTATAGTACAGGATGTTAAGTGCCAAAGTCGCTTGAAACAAATAAATTCTAAAGCAGGGAAACGTCAAGGTAGTGGAATGCAGATAGCTTGCTTTGGAAATATTTGTAATTTTTTAAGGAGATTTGGGGGAAGATACAGGGCTACTTGAAGATTTTTGAGGAGCTAAATTTATTAATATTATCATCATGATCCTCATTCTTTTCTTATTTAAAATACTCCTGAAGGAAATAAAGTCTAAATCATCAAGTACACGTTTGTTTGTTTGTTTGTTTGTTTGTTTTGCATGCCCTGGTTAAGCTCTGAAGATTGTCCAAAAGAAAAAAAGAGTAGTTATTGTTCTAAGATTAAAGAATGCTAAAACTAATAGGAAAGAAAAAAAAAGGAAGGCATGAATAAAAGAACAGGATAGATAATTTCTAGGAGAGAGGAGTAACAAAGGAATATATTAACACAGAGGACGAAAAGATTACCATGGGCTGATGGGATTGGGAATTAGAGATCAAATTGCTGGTCCTTTAGTTCCATTTGATCCTAGATTCATTCCTCAGAAATGAATGATGGTTTATGTTAATTTGTGAGCTGCTGTTTACAAGTGGTAACATGGATGTAAGTGTGAATTATTTTAAGTCAAGTTGCTATAAATCAAAGATGATAGATCTTTGAGCTAGAAAACTCCTCTCCATGGAAAATGCACCAATTATGAATAAACATTCTGATGAAATATTTCATTAGGTTGATCCAGTTGCATTATTAGGAATGGCCTCCCAGGTCTAAATACATTTCTCAAAATATCTTCTTTTTGTGATATTGAGAAAACTCTTTACAAAGTGACAATAGTGGCATGGGCATGACAAGAAAGCAAATGTTAGATAATAAGAAATCAATCTCAGTGAACGACACCTAGGAAACTGGTCCACGGAAGTAAAAATTATCAGATAGATATTACCATTAAGACTGACATCTAACAAATGGTAGGAAAAGCCCACATGACACCCCCTGAGAGAGAAGTCTGGTGATAAGTGCTGGTGTACACCCAAAATAATTGGCTTTGCTGATCAAAAAATTTCCCTTTAGGTACTGAAACGTAACATCTGCTACTGATATAATGGACCAATAATTGAAGCATATCGTATATCCTCATGGGGATCTACACTGCTGTTTTATTTATTCTTGCCCAACTGTGAAGATAAACTTCACTAAATACATGCGATATCCTGCCAATTCTGGATAAGCATATTTTCCTTGGGCAGATGGCTGGCGAGTGAAACACCTGGATAGTCACAGGGCTACAAAATTATAATCATACTGGATATATGATCTCAGAGTCAATTTCACTTAGCCTGAATACATTCTCTTCAAGAATTTGTGGAAGCAATAGCCCCTCTCCTTTTCTTGCTCAAGTGCAAGCTAACTGCCATCTTGTCTTTAAAACCATAATATTCCAACACGCCAGGTGTAAATTAGTAGGATTCCTTACACTCTCTCTGAAACCTTATTAACTGGAAACAAAACATGGTGTGGAATATGTTTTTGGCATCAGAACATTTGTCTTAAAACACGGGATCAGTGCCTATCCTCTAGAACATTTTCTCTAGTGTCAGCATTCTTTAACTCACTGTTAGTATGCTTCAGATTTATCACTTCCAAATAGTACACTACTCATTTACAAATATATATTTCTAATTACATCATCCTCTGCCTCATTTGCAGATTCGGCTGTATATTTCTGAAGATTCTCTAACTTACTCCTGGGGACATTTAGTATACGTTTACTGACTGAAGTTTTTAGGGCTAGCTGAATAATCTTACTCTCTACAGTTGTACCCTATTTAATAACTTCATTTTACTACTTACAGTTATTAGGCATTTTTATTTTACGACCCAGACTCTTTTCCAGGTTCCTTACATGTGATAAATGACTTAATTTGTCATTAACCCTTTACTGTCAGAACTGCTATTATTTCAGTGTTACATATAATGAACCTGAGACCCTGAGTAGTTAACTAGTTTGCCAGAGGTCAGGTAGCTATGAGGTGGGCGAGTCATAATTGTAACTCAGTGAGTCTTACCCCTGACCACCAGTTTTTGAGCACTCTACTATTCTGCTCACCCATTACCTGACATGATTTATGATAAAGTGTAAATCTCCATTAATTTATAAATCTGCCTGCCTTTTTCATTTTTAAATGTTAAGCTCTGTACTCAGCAAATAGCTACCACAAAGACACAGAGATATATAACTTCTGTCAGACTGCTGACAAATATTATATATGAGATATTTGTATTTATGTGTGTATAAATATATATGTATCCCTAAGAATGAGAGGTTAACACACAAAATTAAATAGCCTGCAGGGTTATTTAAAATTCAGTTCCCTTTATCAGTTACTCTCAGAAGCTCTCAGAAAACTGTAAACAATTTATTTTATTAAAATCTGATTGACTTCAAAGAATAAATATACTCTACTAACAATACACATACTGTGGCACCCACATTTTCAACTTACATCACACAGGTCTACATCCACTCAGCAGAGATCACTTTTGCTCCAACATGAACTAGTTATGTTTCATGACTGACAATTATCTCATAATGGAAAACAAGTCACCATTAATAAAAATCAAGACTAATGCCTGCTACATTCGTTTAATGATTTAATGAACTAGCAGAGAGGTTTATGAAAAGTCCTATAAAAGCAAGAGACTCAATTTCCAATTAGAAACAACGTTCATGAGCCTCCAAACTCCTAAGGGTAAAGAGAAATCTCTTCAGCTCCTTCTTCTTCCCATTTTCCTTTAATTGGAAAGAGGTGTGTGTTTTCAAAGAAAATCGTCATTTACACGTCTGCTCCCTCTACGTGGGTTAGAGAACTGATATGCTGTGAAAAATACTATGAGGATAGGATTAGAAATTATTTTTCTGGTGTCCTTACCACATTTTGATATCTGGCCTATAGTGATAGATTCATAGGGAGAATAAAATCAGTAATAAAAATAGTCCTTACATGAATAATGGTACCGTAATAACTGTAATAGCATAACGCAAACACTCACTACATGCCAGGAACATTCAAAGTTCCTAACATTTATTAACTTTGTTAATCCTTATCATAGCATTACGTAGTCAATGCTATAGTTATTCTCTTATTACTCATATTCCCATATTGTTGCATAAAAATTTGCTACATTTTTTAGTTAATCCATAAAAGTAGATTACACAAGATTTAAAAGTTCTGCTATATTAAAATGAAAGGGCATTCTTTCAAGACAAAGAAATTTAAATTCTTTCAACAGAGAAATCCCCAAAACCAAGTGACCATGAAATTCATTCATACATAGTTTTACTATTGCTGGTCAAGAACAATAAGAAATAAGCTACTCTTCTATTTTTCCAAAGATATTTTTACAGATAAACCATAGAAGAAAGGCCTATTATTTTTCAATCTGAATTTTATGATTTAAGACCTGGCACTTTCCAAAACATTCCTATTACTGCTTTCAGCATGTTCTGTTCCCATTCGCTCTGTTTTCAAAATCACTAAATCATATTTATGAAGTGATTATACACATCACCAGCAATTCTGATAACTGCTTTTCTGCTGCCCTAGGTCATTAGTGGACTGAACACTTAAAAATGAAATAAAACACCTTATGCGTCACAGAGTAAGAAATGGACTGAATCAAGAAGCCATAGTTCTTGGTGTGCTCTGCTATTGCCTGGAGCTAATTCCCATTTCCAGAATTTTGCTTAAATCTTGATTCTTTCCTCAATTGACCTAGTCATCTTTTCCCCACCAATCTCAACTTCACCATTCTCTCAGGCCCAAATGAGCACACCCTATCTTCTTGACTATTTCAACCATCATCAATTCTTCCTTCCCACCCACGTCCAACCATTCAGAGCTAAACCACATACTGTAATGTTTATTCATATAAGGTTCTGAAATTTTTACTTTTGTTTTAGCTACAATATCATTTAACCAGCAAAATGTGCTTAATACATCTTTCTGAATCCCCTATTCCTGAAAACTTACCCAGCACCTTCAAACACAGTCAAGCACTTGCATTTGTCTTAGCCCAGCTTGGAGCAACTAGTAAATGTTCCTTAAGAACTTAGTAGGTTGAGTACAAATAAATCAGATGGGTTTTTTTTGCTTATCTGTTTATTTCTATGGTTTATTTTACCAATCACTGTAATCTCACTAAGTGAAGAAAACAATGTTCCAACTTTTGATAGATTGGGAAGAAACAGTGAAAATGTAGCATCATCAAATAAATACAAGATGATTTCACACAGTAAAAAGTGCTTTGAAAGAAATAAAATGAGGGGACCCCATAGAGAAGAACTCTCTGAAATAGTCTAGACTGGGTGGTCAGGGAAGGCTTTCGTGACATTTGGGCAGAGACCTACCTGTATTATCCCAAGAAGCCTGCCATACAAAAATCTGAGTGCAGAGGATTCCAGTAGAATAAACAGCAAATACTATGAGCTACATCTATTCAAGAAGGTAAAAGAAATAGGCCCACATGGCTGGAACACAGAGAGCTGTGGTCTATGAAAACATGGATAAAGTTACAAAAGTAGGAGGAGGCAATATCACATAGAACCTTCTAGGCTGTGGTAAGGGTTGTGGATTATAAATAAGAATACTAATGGTGATGATGATGATGATGATGATGTAGTATTGCAATACAAAAATTCTCACAAATGTCTATGTGCTGGTTTGAATCTGTTGCGTACCCCAGAAAAGCCAAGTTCTTTAATCTCATTCAATATTACCTGGTGGGAGTTTTTTGATTGTTTCGATCGAGAGGTGACCCCCCCCCCAACTGCGAGTGGTAACTTTTGATTAGATGGTTTTCATGGATGTGAAACGTGTCTCTGACTATTCAAGGTGGGGTTGCTTACCGAAGCCCTTTAAGAGGGAACCATTTTGGAAAAAGCTTTAGAGCCACGAGAGCCACCAGAACTGACAAAGCCAACAGAAAGGACAGAGCCCCTGGGAAGCTGTTGAAGAGAAAGATAGCGGATCTCACCATGTGCCCTTCCAGCTGACAGAGGAACCCTGAACATCATCGGCCTTCTTGAACCAAGATATCTTTCCCTGGATGCCTTAATTTGGATACTCTTATAGCCTTGCCTTAAATTTGGACATTTTCATGGCCTTAGAACTGTAAACTTGCAACCTAATAAATTTCCCTTTTTAAAAGCCATCCCATTTCCGGTATATAGCATTCTGGCAGCTTGTGAACTAGAACAGTCCACAAGTTAATTTGCCCCTATTTAATACCAGGCCCAAGAGTCAGTTTATTTGGTCTCTGACACAGAGGTCAGGAGAGTAGCTTTTTTTCTTAGATTCTAGTCTCCTGGCTTCAAAAGATGACTCAATGTGAGAAATTATAAAGATCAATCCTAGTATACCTTCACCCACAGTATGTTGTCTTTGTTCATGACACACGTACACACGTATATGTATGAACAACCACGCATATCATATATTATGGTTACTTTTTCTTCAGGTATGTACTCAGCAGCACTAATATTTCAGCCACTTGAAAATACTTGAAGACTACAATTTTAAATGGAATTTTCTTTTTTTTGATATTTGGAAATCATTTCCAATTAAAATGTAAATACCATCCAAAGTTTTTTGTGTTGTTTATTTGTTTTATCTGCTAAGGTACTTTGAATCTTTCTGAGGATGACAGCTAAGAGGATGGCACTCAATGGCCATGTTCACAAGGGCAGGACGCTTACTGAGAAGAGAACTTAAATAGGGTCAGCAGTCTAAGTTGCTAGGGAAATGGAATCAGTCTGGTGATACTGGGTTTCTGATGGGATGGAGGCAAAACAGGCAATGACAGAAGCTGGAAGAAATCTGGTCAAAAGGGAAATATACGAGAATCTGAGAAACAGTCCAATTTTGTCTTAGCTATGGAGAAGGTATGGGAAAGAGAAAGGAGAAGAAAGAAACTTGATTTGCAAACAATAAACATATTTTGGAAGCACTTTTGTTTCTCTCTGTGCATATAAAGTACATATTTTAATATTTTATAAATATGCTTCATTGTTCTAAAAATGCAAATAAATACATAAAAATTTCTCAAGCAGTTGTTAAATGAATGCTTAAACAGTAAACTTAATTATCCTACATCTTAAAGTGATTTGTATTTTATCAAAACAGCTATGTTAGCAGTGAATTCAACTTTTGTTTACAAGGAAATAATATTCCTTTTCATTTTCTGTCACCTAACTAAACCCAGGGCATTTTGAAATAAAATAGATTTGAATCTCTCATATAGATTTAAAAATTAAAATTAGATTAACTGGGAAACTTAGAACTCAAAAGTGCCTCCAGCGGTCATTTAGTCCATTCCCACTTCTGGCAAGCTTTACTTGAATCATTTCAAGCATATGGATTGCTACCATGGGCCATCTTTGGTAGGCAGTCCCTGCTCTTGGCTGCACACATTGATGATGTGTGGACTTAAAAACTGGTCTGACTGTTCTGTCTGATTTAGCTAATCAGGAGCATCAGATAATCTGTCTAGTCTCTCAGTTACATCAAACTCCATTTGTGTTTGTCGTACTTAGCTCATTTTTTTATTTACTACACTGGTAGAGACAATTCAACTATTCCAGCTAGTGTGGGTGTGAAGGGACAACCTATCAGGCAGCTTCTTCCTTAATCTGATTTAAATTGTTCCTGACCTCATTTTAATCAAATTTTACTCACTCTTTCCCCCTGGAGCAAGAGACTGCTTAACTATGTTCTGATCCCTGAAAGTCCTATATATGGCTTTTTCCCCCTGTTATTTCTTTAGGCAAAATAAGCTGGTGAGTCAAAGAATAAAACAGGGACCATGATGAGCTAGCAAAAATTGATAAGAAAATCCAAGGAGAAATCTGTTCTAATTTTTTTTTCTAAGCCAACAAACACACTCAACAGTTATATTTCAAAAGATTATTACCGAAAGATGGAGTATGCAACTAAACAACAAATGTCAAAATGTTTGCTGCTGTTTACATTGCAGTGGTTCTCGTCTGGAAATAAGAATTTCAGGCTTGTCTATGCCTTTATTTCCTCTTCACATTCCTCTGAAATCAAGGAGAAATGTTTGAAATGTGTCTATTTTTTTTTAAATAGCACTTTACTTAAAGCCAAATTTAAATACATAATATCAATATTTGCATTATTCTCTGTGCTTAAGACCAGATTTTAGGTATTGATCAGAGGCTGAGTCCGATTGTTCAAAAGAGAAGCAGGAGAACATCCTAAGACAATACAATCTAGATAACAAATGCAGAAATACAACAAAGACATTATAAAACATATTATTATTGTTAACAGTGAAATTGTCATTTAAAATACTGTATTACAATTTCCATCATGTGAGATGGTACTTCCTTCAAAGATTTCAATCAGAAAAGTTATTTTTATCTATATAATATGTATTGTCAATAAATTCCACAAAATATAATCAAAGGAGCATATATTCAAAAAATACAAAAATACATTTGACAGCCAGAACATCAATCTTAAATCTGCAAAAAAAAACACACAAATGTCCAAGCTTTTAATATATGCAAAGTCAATCTGCTGTTATTTTGTAAAATTGATGGCATACATCTTGAAAGAATAGCCTTTAAGTGTCTTCAACTTGAGATAATCTTGTGAGTTTCTTGCAGAAGCTGTAACCAGTGTTGTAACGAGGGCAAATAATAATACAAAGGCAGGTACAAATTATCCTCAGAGCATAACTGATCTTCCAGGTGAAATAATAGAAGTGACATTATGAAATATAAATAATATGACTGAGAGCTGAGAGTGTTCTGATATGTGGCAATATGTTCTCACTCATTGAAGTCTAATTTCAGTGCACTGACAGTTAACATTCTCTGGAAATAAGACATCCAATTTCAATCTCGCTCCCAATATCTCAGATGCTCTTCCACCTTACCTTTCTCCCTTTCCTTACCCTATCTAAAACCTTAATCCTTCATATCTCATCTTAAATATTACTTCTTTAAGAGTAATATTTACTCTTAAGAAGTTACCTCTTTAAGAGGTAACTCTTTCTTCCTAGCTGCTCAGACCGGATGAATGCTACCTGATGCAGCCTCCCATTCCCTCATCAGTCTTGCAATGCGTCCACTGTCAATTCCTTTTGGAATTCAATGTAAGGACAGACACTGAATTCTTGTCACTGTGCCTGAGAATGGGTACTTATGAAATGCACACTCAACCTTAACCAAGAGCTAAAAAGACACATAAACAGACTATTTTGTCATTTATGTTGCTTAATTAGTACTACAATGACTATTATGATTATTTTATCATTATTAGAAATTCTTGGTGACTTCTTATTGAGATGGTTCCCCTTTCTTCCACTATATCCTGGTCTCTACTCCTGACACAACACCTGCACATCCTTCCCACTCTCAGTGATTTCTAGCGATTTTATTTCAAGACTTTTGTCAACCTCTTTTCTCTAGTATTTTAAATAAAAATCGTAAAATACTACAACAACCCTGCTAGGTTTTTTCTTGAGAGTGGTGTAACAAAGACTAAGTAATAAGAAACTTCAAAATCCCATGTTTTGAACATGTTTGTATTTACCAAGTGCCTAGTGTAGGACATTAAATATGTTACAGGCACATGATTTATACTACAAAAATATTAAGAGAATGGTTCTTGACTGTAATCCAATTTTAAAAAAAAAGTTTATTTTCTTATTGTAGGTCTTCTACCTCCAAAAGCCAAGTACTAAGTGCTAAGTCATTACAGTACAAAAGATTCATTTTGCTTTGTTTATAACATTCTTAAAAGATGATTTGTTCAGATGCAATTTCTCACCCTCAAAATATACCTGCTAATGCTTCAAGATCAGACTTAGGCAGGTTAAAAACATCATCCTGACAAGGGCCAAGAGATTCAAACCAATTATATTAGAAGATCATCTTCACTGCTGATAAACTATTTTTATTAAAATGTTATTCACCATATTGGAATTTGTCTTTGTATGGCTAATAAAAGAGTACTTCTTGAGGTTAAAATCAACATAGGCACAGTGGAATAAAATTTCCATAAAAATAACTACATTCTAAGTAAGGTTCTTGAATGTTATTCTTTCTTTAGCCATTCACAGTTATGACAGTCTAAAAAGGTCTTATTTACTGGGCTAGATTTTGAAATTTCAAATATATGATTATCTTTATTATTCCAAATCAGCATTTTTATTAGAAATTCATTTAAATGGTATTGCATACTCAGAGAGTTTCTACCTCTTAAGAACCTGAGCCTGTTGTGCTTAAGTGTATTTAAGTCATTTTTCATTTTGAAGATTATTCACACAGCTTTCAATGTCTTTACTGTGAAATGTTGCAGCACTTATAGCCAATACCAACCAGTTAAAATCTTGACACTTATACCTAAGAGAAGAAACCCATTTAATAAATTTCATCTCTTGATGGAAAATTTTATGTCAAATGAAAATACTTTTGATATTTTAAAAAAATCATATTTTCATCAAATATAGTGTGCCTATTTCAGAGCCAGGTATTGTTTTGGAATTAGGAAACCAACTGTGGTTCCCATTCATCCCGAAGACATTTTCAGAATTGTATAAAGAAAATGCATATATAGTTTCAGTTGCATGCATAAGACTCTAATATTAACCAGGCTTATTTGGCTAACTACAAATTTGCCTAAATTTTTCCCTGTTCCTCATGGTAGGATTAAGACATGCTTTGAAAAAAGAAAAATATGCCTCTCTACATTTACAAAGTTTGCTAATAAATATATAATTTCCCTAGTAAGTGCCATTCCATAAAGTGAAAGCCTATAGTAGTAAGTGATTCTCATACTTTAGACTCCAAAGAAAGAATCATCTAGACACTTTGTTGTAATACAGAGTCCTGGGTCTTATCCCCATTTTCAGTTTCTGTAGGACTGCCCAAGAATTTCCACTTCTAACATTTTCCCAGGTACTTCAGATGCTGCCGGTCTGGGACTACACAGAGGAATACTAGTTTAAGCATTCACTGTCTTTTTCTGACAGAGCAAATGTGCTTTGATTTTTTTTTTTAAATAATTAAACAGTGTGTTAGGAAATAGAAAAATTTACAACCTAGTTGTGGGTATACATACTCTTTTCAATTTCCTTCTTGCCATAGTTGCAATTTCCCCCATATTCACTGTTCAAAATGAAGACAGACAAGATATGTGATACATTATTCCAAAATGAAATAGAACGTTGTTAATCCTTCATATTGATTTGGGAACTGAAGCCAGTAATTCCCTGATTTCCATAATTATTTATTTCATTTTTTCTTTTAAGTACTGCCGACATTCTATTTGTTTTTGAAGATTACATTTGTCTTTATTTACTTTACATACTTTTCCATATATATTTTTTCTTCTCTACCATTATCTTCTCTCAAAAGTACTTGATAAAGACTTTCATCAGATGGAAAGAAATATAGGAAAAGAGGACAAATAGAAAAAAATAGAACAATGATGTCTTTGATCTTAATCCTATTCTTAGGTTTCATGATTTTATCATGGTCAGAGGCCACATCTTTTCGAGAAGAATTCATACTGGGACACGAATGAGATCTCTCAGAAGCCATATACTATATCTGCTAGGAGAATGGCTTTATTTGTATTCCCAGCTAGTCTACCTGATATCAGAAAATTCTGTGCAGTTACACCATAGACCAATCAATAGTGTGATTTCTATCTGTGGAGAGGAGGGGGACGCCCTCTGATAGTCCTGTTTTTAAACAAGTAAAGTTGTTTTCTATTTTCTAAACCATATTGATCCTTGAAGCTAATGATAGTTTTTGATTTTTTTTTTTTTTTTTTTTTTTTACTAAAGCTCTTTTTTGTAAACTCTGTGTCAAAGCAAACCTTGGAAAATCACAATGAACGGCAGGGAAAATGTTGGAAATCTATTTACCATGTAAAACTTTACTGCCAACTCACGCTATGTACAAAATAAAGCAAGACCCACATGTTTGTCCCTCCTGTGTTTGGATCTGGCTGGACTGATGCAGTTGCAATGAAGATGGCTTATATTTATACCTCCAGGGTGTTTTAGCTACCACCCTACTAGTTTGCCATCTTGTCCATGATGTGAATGAGCTGTAAAGGCTGAATTGGTATTGTCCTTACTTCTCCATTTCATTACAAATATTAAAAGGAGGTTGTAACTATATAGGCTCCAGTGATGCCATCTGCTTCCCCAATTGGGGAAATTCACATAAAAATGGGGGGGAGGGATGTTAAGTATTTATGTAGGGGGAGGGGGCTATCTGTTTCTCCAGTCTTCTCTAGCTTGACACCTGCTGGATCTCCCACAGAACACAAGGCGGCAGGAAAAAAGCTCATGAACTCTTGTAGGAGAAATTCTAAAATTAGGTTGCCCATTGAGCATAACAAGTGCACATTTTTCTATTACATTAAACCAAAACAAAAGTTTGCATTCAAATGAAATCATGAGAACCCTTATAATAATACAAATTCTAGTTCTCAAGGAAGTAATTTTATTAGTCATATAAGAATCTAGATTTCTAGACATACACATTTCTAAAACTATAGAATCAAATTCATATTTCAAATATAATTTAAAAGTTGTCAACAATAATAGATCTCTTTTCTTTTACCTACCAATAAAATTTCCTATCTAGGAGTGTGTATGTATATGTATTTCATATATATACTATTATTATAATGCTTTCTTAATAATACTAAGAGATATTTCCAATTATTAGAGCTTCAAAAGGCCAGTAATGTTTATGGTAGACTTTCAAAACCACTGGATATGGAGTTTATCCAACTACTAGAAATATTTTTTCCTTAAAATTCTAAATTTAAACCATTGTTTTCACTTTGGCCCGATGTAATGCACATTTCAATAAAACAGCATAACTGGGAAATAACAGGCTAATAAAAAGGACTTTAAAGGTGCATTAAATTAGAATTTAAGATGTCTCCTTCACTTGCAGCATAAATGCTAATAAAAATATAAATCTTCTATCAACTTTTTATAGCCATGCAAGTGATAAAAGTTAAAAAATTTTGAAAATTTATTAGCACATATCTATAAGATGAGCAGAATAGAACAGCTAGTGCAACAAAGGCGTTAGGAAAAAAAGGTGTTAGAAAGAGGGAGACAGATTTTGCACAGGAGGTGAGGAGAAATAAACCATATATATAGTTTTTTTTGTCTTCTTTCTATCGAAATTATTTTCATTTTAATAGCCAAGGCAGCTGGGGATTGATCTTTCATTAACATAAAGGCTAAGAGAACATTTTCTATCTTTAAAATGACTGGCGCATTAAGCTATGAGACCTGCTCCAGGAGCAGTACTATGTAATAGGTTATTATTTTCCTAATCCACCCATATACCATTTGTGTCAAATCTATGCTGACAATACAACCAGCCTTGTTCATTAGAATCATACAACCTGCTAGCTGTTGCTTAATAATACACTAACCTATTCAGAATGTTCATTACTGGTCATAATTGCACAGATCTAATTGTTCCATGTGGCTGAGAAATTAAAATTATTATCCTTGGAGACCATTAGCTCGGTTTCAAAATTAATATAATAATTAAAGAAAATGTTTAAAATGATGTGCTCATTAGCATATCTGAAGGTTTTTTAAGGACTTAGATTGTACAAAAAAGTGATGATTTCCAAAAACAATATGAAAATATTCCATCTATTAAGCCACATGGAGAGGGATATTTTTAGTTTTAGGCTTCCAAAAACTCTAAATTCTTAATATGAAAAAATAAAAATAATGATTTGTTACCAAAAGAGTTCACATTAGCTGGGATATACTAGAATTAAAAATAAGCCTTAAAATATAAGAATTCCAAGGATTGCCCACATACTATTTTGAGAGAATGAGAAAGTATAGCACATTAACTTGGCGTAAAATCCAAAGAAAAATGTTTAAATCCTATATATTGCATAAAATCATTCGGATTAATTTACCATTAACAGTAAGGAGCAGTGTTTCATAGTGGCTATTTTTAATAGAGTCCTTGCTTTTCAGAATAGATTATAATTTTGGTAGTAAAAATTTTTTTCCTCTTCTGAAAATATCAACTTACTAATGTTTGAAGTGATTGTGAATAGCAATTGTTGTCATTTTATAAGTTGCCATGGGCCATGTCTAAGAAAACCAAATGCAGAAGTATTTACCGATTCAGAAAAGAACTTATAAAATACTGTATTATGTTTTTAAAATCTATTTAGCAGGTCATCACAAAAGTCAAATAGTAAATCTATTTCTTTTAAAAATCAGTATTCTAATAGGTTATTTTTAATTAAATAAGATATATAGCTTTTAAGAAACATAATGTATCTTTATAAAATATGTAAATCAATCTGAACTTTGTGATTTAGAAACAAATTAGAGGTACGATAATAGGTAGTATGATAACAAGTATTTAATGCTTTCATAGCCTTAAAAATATTCTAATTTTTGACTAACAGATGACATAAGGATAATTCATAAGTTCATTATTGTTTTTACAAAATCAAAATAAGCAACACAAACATGGTTTAAAATACCCCTATCTCTCACCTTTAGAAATCATATTAAAAAGTGTAGCTTGAGAACTTATTTCAGAAATGTTTAAGTCTCATGTTTTAAGTAATCAAGGAAACATTAAACTGACCAGAACTAAAGGAATACGTATTTGACTAGACCTGATTCACTCTAGTCACAGCGTTCCTTTCTTTATGCCACAACTGAGGAGTAAAGTTAAGCCAGGGAAATGGGAAGCTTTGTATTTTCCTGTTTGTTTTTAATTGTTAATTAGTTATCCATGCATGCCCAGAAACATTGATCCAAAAATAAAATTCTTTTGAAAAAGGTCAATATCTTTTGAAAACATAACAAACAATTTTAACATAATAATTCGGAATGCCTGAAAATCTTAAGTGATATGATACAATTTTGCATTATCTTAAGTGATATGATACAATTTTGCATTACAATTTTAAATAAAGGAGCAGGAATCTTGTGAGAGTGTTAAATAATAAGTGATAGCATTTATTTACTGATATGGCAAAGTTTTCATCAAATTCAAGTGGCTCCGTTGACTATATATTAAATGAAACAGTATTATGTTTTGTTTCGTTTTGCTCTAACTTCACGTTCTTACAAGTACCCAAATTAATAATTATAATAGCTAGATTAAGTTCTGGGTATGTGTCAAATATTTAATGAAGTGCTTTCCATATAAAAGTGCTCCTTATCCAAAACCCTTGGAGCCACATATGTTTAGGAATTAAGATCTTTTTGGATTTTAGATAGGTAATTCAGTTCATAGTCCTATATAATGCCCACCCTGGTGTGTTGGGCAGCAGTCTAAATATTTGATCACTCTAATTACTCTAGAGTAAAACTATGAAGAGTTACAGTAAGCAGTGTCAATAAAGATTAAAAGTCCTAAGTCAGGGATTTTTTGGTTTTGTTTTTTTCTTTTTAGAAATGAATTTTGGAGTCAAACTTGTGAAAAAACTGTTAGCTCTCAGAGCTTTATGGATTTTTAAATTGTAAATAAGTATTTATGGACTTGAGTTGTCCTTACTTAATTATCATCATGCACCTATAAGAAAAGTAATGTCATTACCATTTTACACATAAGGAAACTGAGGTAAAGCACTGTCCAAATTTATAAGGCTAATGCCATAAACAGCAGAGCAATAATTTCAACCCAGGATTTCTGCCTTGGAGAATTAGCCACAATAGGCTTGAATACCTTGTATGCCGCTGTGTCTTTACTCCAGAAGTTGTTGAAAGCCATTTCTCATTTTAAAAGGCAGAGTTAGATGCTTATGTTTACTAAAAACCCTGAAATTATATAGCTAATTACAGTTTTCTAAAGGTTTCCAGGAAGGTGATATAGGGAGAACACATTAAAATTCACATGTGCTTCTCTAAATTCTAACTTGAAGATTAGTTTAATATTATTGAAATAAAATCTGATGGATATGAACTTTAACATTTTGATTTCCGCATAGTTAATACATATGCTCTCAGGATCCAAACTATGGGGTCCCTTAATAGATAAGGCATTTGATAAGTGGACTCTTTAGATACTTGAGAAAATAGACTCATACTACATTTCAACTTACTAAAAAAAAGTCATATAATAGAAGAATGCTTTATTCATTGGAAAAAATGTTCCTTTATTACAAAGGAACAATTCTCATTATACTAAGATTGATTGAAAGAGCAAAAATTAAATTTTTGAAGATGTTTGATATTTGTATCACATTCTCCACGGATTCCAAACAATTTATAGCTATTAATTAATTACTGATCAAAAATAAGTATTTTAATTTTCTGTTTCCTTTTTTTATAGATTTTTCATCATTTCAAATTCTAGCATATTACATTGCACAATGTAATGCTGTTTTACATTAGGGTAACAGGAGGAATTCCATAAAATTTGAATGAATTAAAGAATAAATTCTGAACCTCCTTACAGTTGAATTTTTACATATTATATGGGCAGGCCCAAATGATTTACTCAGATTCAAGAATATAATTAACCAACAGGATTAGAAGTGGGTAGATTACAACTTCAGAGGTCTATGTTTCTGAGCCCAGTACTTATAGTCTCAGAGAACTGGAGGATATCCAAACCCAAACTGTTCAGACTGGATGGCTCTCTTTAGCTATCTACCAGAAGACGAATGGATAACCTTTGAGTCCATAAAGCATTATGGAGAACATGGCCTGTCTTCTTGAGTCCAGCCTTACCTGAGTGCACAATTTTACTTTAGACTTGAAGGTTTCCTCAATGGTTAAGGTAGCCAGCTATTCATGGAAATGCCAATGACAAACTTTAAATATTAGTAGGGACAAACAATTAGCACTTCCCAACTCAGAGTTTCTTAAACCAAAAACCTGGCATATTTACTGATCCTGTGCTCTGAGAGACTCCAAAGACAGAGAACAAATCAGCCAGAATTAATTAAATCCAGTCTGATCTATATCTCTAGCATGGAGTCAGGTCGGCGAAGAAAGTGAAGATATTAGTTGACATCAGGAACGTAGCAAAATAGTAATTCATGGACTAGACCATTTGTATACATTTTAAGATAATAGATAACTGGAACTGGTGATATTATAACAAAACAAAGTTTACTGAAAATCCTCAGCTATCTGGACTTTGTTTTAAAGCCTGTCAAAGGTCATGGCAGTTAGAAATTAAAGAATATTGATATAACCTCTGATTATCAATGATGGCCTCAGTTTACCTAAGACCTCCTTTATTCCAAACAACATAAAAAAGGAAGAATTTATTTAATTTCATTCCACCCTGGGGGATTAACCTACCCATTGATACTCAGTGGTAAATCAACCAATCATATTGAGAGATACAAGTGTGAAGACATGAGTAGATAAATAAATATATATATATATATATAGATAGATAGATAATCCTTTCCTGATAATAAAGGCTGTATTATAATCTTTCCTAGCATTTGATTCTAAATATATCTCTTTAGAGAAAAGTTTCATCTTTTGGAATTTTTCAGGAAGTTAAAATGGAAAAACTATCAATATGACTTTGTTATTTTTGTTTACGGTATGAGTAAGTTTCAGAGCTGCTTTTAATAAAAAAATTTTTATTAATTAAAGTTAATAATACTAGAACTTACGTGGTAGAGTTATTACTAGGATTAAATATGCTAATATTTGTAAAGAGCTTGGAACAATGCCTGGCAGAAAAGTGTTTTGCCAAATAAATGATTGTGCTAATGAGGCCAACCGTAGCAACTTTTCAATACTTGTGGTTCAAAACAGGTAGGAGAATTTTGTTGAATTAAAAAAAATCAAATTCAAAATGGATTATGAATTAATACTCTTCTTAAAAAGATTACCATACCTCATCTTAGCATGAAGATCCAAAAGGAAACATTTTCACTTAAGACTACTGGGGGTGCTAACTAATTAGTATCACACAATTAATTAATTAGCTTTCCACATGTCTACAGTTAGAGAGCACTAAATATGGTATGCACCAGAGTAACTTCGTAAACCTGGCCTGAGGAACCACTTTGTTAGTAGGATAGTATTTGTTTCTGAATTTGAAAGCAGCACTTGTGAAATATATTTCCCAGAAGAATCTGTGGGAAAGTCAACTCCTTTGAATTCAAAATTCAACAGAAATTCAGATGACATACACACCACATTTCTCATTTCTCAGAAGCAGTCACTTCGATATTAAGAAAGTTCACTTAAAAGTTAACTCTCCAAGTTTTCCTCCTTTTATAACTTGCCCTAATGTTAATTACCCGATACTTGTTGATTATTTTCCCTCTTTTCCATGAACATATTAGCATGCAACCATAACTATGTTAAATTACCTTTAAAAACACATAAAAATCAGTGGAGCATCCTGTTTCCCTCCTTATACAACACAAAATCCTCTCTAAATATATTAGAATATTTTAACAGGGTCTGGGACTCTTTATTTCAGTCCTGATTCTAAGAACAACTCAGGTTGATTGACTCTGTTAAGTGGAGCCTGTGGTTCCCAGTATGGTATTCCGGACTGTTTTTAATAAGATATATCCAGACACCAAGGGAGACTTAGAAGTTTTTTACTCTCGATATGTTTGGTAAACATTTTCAGAGATAGTGAGAAAAATATAAGACTTCCTCTTAACTGGTTAAACTTAAGATTTTTATCTCTAATTTTCTTAAAATAATAATGCTTCAGTTAGAAGATAATTATGTCAAAGTTTTTTTAATTAAAAGAGTGCATTGGAATTAATGAAGCACAGTTTTATTTAAAATTATATCTAAAAGGAATTATTTTTCTTATCCTCCCTTCAATTTTATCCTCTCTGACAGCATGCTAGACCTATGTGTAGTATCTCCTAACTGGCCCCCTGCCTAAACTCTTGCCCTTCTTCACAGAAAGCAGTGGTTGATGAGTATTCAGTAGAATAGCAATCCTGTTGCCTCTTTTGTGAAACTGTCTTGAATACCATAAGTTCATGGAGATACACCTATTCATTTGGCGTTTTTGTTTGTTGGCACTTATCATGTGTGTGTAAGTATATGAGAAAGGGGGAAGATCATCAAAGAGAAAAAGAGAGGAAAGAGGAGCTGAGATGGACAGAGAAAGGGGGAAGGGGCAAAAAATTATGGTGAGAAAGACTGTCCTACTTTTCATCCCATATTCTAAACAGTGGTAGAGCCCCTCAAGAAATGTTTGTTAAATGAATATTAATTTAGTTACAAAGCTAGAGTTGTATTATAAGTTGAATTTATAATATGAAACACTCATTAAAACAAATACTTCATTCTACCCCCCCTTCGTTTTAATGGGCATTAAATGTTATTAAAAATATTGTATAAGATTATAAACATAAATCATCAAAGTAGCTGATTTTTTAATCAACTACTTTTTTATATTTTTTAATATTGCGTATTGTAAGAAATCTGTAAAATCAATTCTGAACTATTTTTCTCTTTTTTTTAAACAAAGTTAGTGGTTTGTTTTACAAAAAAAAGGCAATATCTCATCTTGTGCCCTCTATTACTAAGGATTCTTTTACTGCTAGAGAAAATTATTTTGGGCATTGTTATATGAAAATTTTGCCTTCTCCTGAGGGAAAATACTGTGTGATTATTGTTTTCTTTTCCTCTTTTTATTTTTTTTACAAAATAATCATTTCTGTTTTTAAACAAAATATGCTCTTCTTCCATTCTGTTTGGCTGGGCATGGAAAAAGAACTGTGAACTTTCACCCATGGCACCCTCAAGTACCAGTATTTGTGACTGGCTTCGAGAGAGAACATTCACTTCCACTGGAGACAGTTCTAACCCTTTCTGTCTCTCCCTGAATACCACTTATATATAACATTTTACTACAAATCCAAGTTGCCCACATGCCATATATTTATTCCTATCTTCGTTTCTAGACAAAGTTGAAATAATAAAACCAATAATTTTTAAAGCAATTTTTAACCTTTCCTTTGTCACCTAACAGGAAATCACTTTATATACATTATATGGATTATTCTAAAGCAAATTATATTTTTTAAAACATCATTTTCACTCTGTTAGTGGAAATTGTGCCAGTTACTTTCTGAATTCCAAAAAATCTTCAAATACTGAAATAAACCTTTATACCTGAAAACTAACTTCAAGTATCAAATACCATCCTTATCTGTCATAAGCACTTTCATATGTCAACAGTAGCAAATATGGTATCTTTTCTACATACTGGGTCTGATAGAAAGAAGCAGTTAGTGACATGAATCAGGGAGATGAAAATGGAATTGCCATTTAGTCACAAGGAATCGATAATCACTTTCTAAAAATAAAATAGGTGGGTAGATTTATTTTTTTTTGAAACTGATACTTTTTTTTTTTTTTTTTAACATTTTAGTCTGATGGAAGATGCCTTTGGCAAAGAGCTTTCTGAATGGTAATCACAGAGCCCTAGAGGAAAGGCACTTCTGGTTTCTTCAAATATCCCAAGCTACAGGAGAGAATTTCCTCCTGTATGTCTTTCCTATACCCAAGATTATTATTGCTATTTTTAAAATAGTGGCTCTAATTTCTCTCTCTCTCTTTTTTTTTCACTGTAGCACTAAGTTAACAAATATTTACAAATTCATTCCGTTTTCATATGGCCCTAGTTTCAGTTGCCTGTTCTACAGTAAAAGACAGTCAGTGTGGCCCTGGCCAGTGATCTCAAATGCTATCAAATACTGTTGTAACTCCTCCACCACCAGCACAGGGTCTCATACAAGGTGAATGATACTTGGAGACAGTTAAATAATGCTGAAGGGAAGTATATCATTAAAATTAGATTATCCTAGTTCTGTGACCTTAAGCAAATTACTTAGTTACATTTATAAGATATTTAATACTTGTATCTATTGCATGGGATAAAATGAGGTAATACATATAAAGTATTTTACATGTGTTCTTTATATAAAGACTTTTTTTTGTATAGATTTTTTTATTGCTACACATTGAATAAAAAAAGCAAGTAAGTGTGATGGCTTTGACTTAATGACACTCATTTCTTGTCCATATGCACTATGAACTATTGCAGTCTGTTCTGCTCTTAAAGTCCCTTTTATTCATAATTTTATGGAACCATATGCAACATTATCATTAATCCTATAATTTGTAATTCACGTTTTTTATTTTTGGACAGGTATCACAAAAAAACTCTTTTAATAATCTTTTTATATGTATAATTAAATAGAGTAATGTTTATAAAAGCGTATTCTCCACAAGTTTGTAAACTGAAGTTGCACATAAACATATCCTAGAAAATTCATATTATATTTTCTCATTTTGTTCCTATTAAAAGTAACCATAAATGATCAGGGATAGCATAATAAAACCTTTTTTCAACTATAAAAGGTCCTCATAAAAATACTTGGGATAACAGTAGAATAAGAGAAACGTAGTCAGTTCAGTCACATTAAAGAGAGGAAAGAAAACAAGGTGGATATAAGCAATGATAGTAGAGCACTACTTGTATTAAAAAGTCTTTTCAAGTAATGGAATTACTTGTTTGTTTTCTAGTGAATAATCCTATGTATTTGGAAGCTGTATCATATGCTTTTATATAATGATACGTGAGAGAAGAATTAATTTGTCTTTAACCACGTGTTGAAAAACATATTAATAGTGAACTCAAAGAATAGTAAAGCTGTATTTCAACTGAAAGTGGAATCAGGTCTAAATTCAGTCATTGTTAATGCTACATTTAATTCAGGCTATCGAGACCAAGTATAAAACTGAAGAATTTTTTAGGGATTATTTGGGATCAGATTGTTTATAGATGATGCCATAAACAAATTCCATAGTTATGAAAGAGTAAAGAATTTGGAATATAACAGACTTAGACTTGCAATTTGTTACATTGTCTGGTCTTGGGAAATTTACTTGAACTCTCTACCTCTAATCTCTATAAAATGGTGAGAATGTTAACTATTTTACAATGGAGGAGTTCCTCTAGTTAAAAAGTTGAGACAAGTACCTAAAATTTTGTTATATAATTAGTGTTAGTTCCTTTCTTCCATCCTGCCATTCTCTATAAAAGGTATTTGAATTCTTGATTTTTTTCTATTTCATGGAATTTAGACAATTCAATGAAAGAGTATGGTACAGAAAAAACAGCCAATTAAAGTCATACATTGTCTTGAAATTGACTTTCAGTCATTAATGTTTGTTTCTGCAAATGATATTGCACAAAGGATTTAAATATCTCCCTATTTTATTTCTATATAATCTCTTTACCATATAGTTTATATCCCTTTCATTTTAGGAGGATTATATGAAGCCTTAAAACAGAAAAAGAGCTGCTCAATGACTGAGTTCCATCTCTGTATATGTATGTGTATATTTTCAAGAGTTAAAGTAAAATAAGATGAGAATAATAATGGCTATTTATCAACATTTACAATATTTCAACATTATGGAATCAGGACAGACTTTAGCCACTGCAAGCCTTCAATGTATTTTTCATTTTGTACTAGACAACCTCTTTTGTGGTGGATAATTAAGTCTTGAATATGATTTTATAAGAAAATAATATGGTCCAAAAGAATTCCAACAAGCCAGCTGGGAAATGCTACAGACTTTGAGAGAAGCATGGCATAACGATGCCTTGATGCTGGACTTCCGTCCTCCAAAACTGAGTCAACAAATTCCTAATGTTTAAGCCAACCATTATGTGTTATTTGTCAAAGCATCCTTGGCAAACTAAGGCAATTGTCCTGTTTAATCAAATTGATAGTTAACCCAGAAGCTGATTCAATGTATGGAAAGAGACAACAGAGTTAAAAAGAAGTGGGATTTATAAGTAGAACAGTTATTATGAATTATTATTGATTAATGAAATTTTCATGTCATTACAATGCTTGCTTCTCTATGAAACAACAAAGCAAATGAGAGTCAGATAATGGATGCTCAGATAAAAGTATCCCTATATCAAAAGAAAAAAGAAGCAATAAAAACATTTTTTAAAAACTATTCCCTATATCAGCTACTCCTCAATGTTCTACTCTAAGCCCTCTTTGCTATTTATTCCGTACACTCTCCCTGATGGAAATCAGATGCCCCTGGTAATCTCCTACATAGTACCTTGTACAGTAGAACACAACATACAAGGTTGCTATTACCTGTTTAATTATTATCAGTTTTCTCTGATATACTATAAAACCATGTCCTCCTGATCACTGTGTCATTATAGATTAAACCAGAGCCCAGCATATAGGTGGCACTTTATAAATACTTACTGCATAAATTAACAAAACCTACTTGTGGAGGAGATTTGTGGTCTAAACAGAAGTTCCAGGTTCTAATGAAAAGGGCATAGTGGTAGACTTCTATTTTGAAAATAAGTAGAAATTTAACAGGACCTTTTCTAGATTTTGTGCTTGTATCACAAGCCTTTAAAAGCAGCCTTTCTTTATTTAGAGAGGTGACTGAAAAATGTCCTTGAGGAATATTGTCAAAACCTTCTCATATCATCTCAAAGTACTGACACAGAACCTCATGTTAGAAAATGTTTATTTTTTTCATATGCAATTGATAAAAGGAAAAGGCTAGAAAAAGCTCGTGAAAAACACAAATACAAATGATTCAATCAATTTCTAACGTGAAAATAATTTTACTGAGCTAATAGCCAGCTTTCTCTAAAGCAGCATGATGAGCATAATCACCAGACTCCAACTTGCCTAATGCCATACTTCATAGCCACATTCAGTAAGGTCTAGGGGCTATTTAATTGTTTTCAAGTTTAGGTTTCAGATGCATTTTATAGAATTTCAAATGAGGTTTCCAGCTCAGAGTGCCAAGGGAGTGGCCCATAAAATTTAATTTTGTAGTTTGTAGATCGAGCCCTTTGTTATATAATTGGTCAGACTAAAATTAATTGATACTGAAATTTCCCTAAGGCCCAGAGCTACCCAAGACAAGGCTAGGCTAAGAGTTGAGGAGATCCAACTCCAAGCACAATCTTTCAATTACACTATTCTTTAATTCTGAATACTGATAATTAGATACATCATAATTTTTTTCATCTATTACAGATAAATGTGTGTTGTTAATTAAATATTCCACTTAACATCATATTTCATTAGGTATGGGGAGAAATTTATTGAAACTTTAGAATACTGAAGTTCAGTAGAACTCTCTGTGATAATGGAAATATTCTCTATCTGTGCTTATCCAATATGGTAACCAAAAGCTGTTAAGCACTTGAAATTTGTCCAGTGTAATTGAGGGACTGAATTTTCATGTTTATTTAATTTTAACAAATATATTTAATTACCACATATGGTTAATAGCTACTCTGTTGGATGGCAAAGTTTTAGAATATAATTAGGGACACTAAGATTACATTACCTTAAATAGTTGTACTTCATGGACATAATACTGCTCATTGATACATATAGTAATAAGATTATATTTAGATAATTCAGTCTTTATGCTTCAATGTGCCAATTTACCCAAATCTCTATGCCTTATAGATATCTAGATGATTATGTATACCAAAATCCTAAGGCAAATAATGACTCTGCACATGCATATAAGAATACTGGAAGAGACAATCAAAAGAACTTAGCTTGTTTAAGCAATGTTGTTGAGAATGCTGTTCATATTATAACCTTTGTAAAAATACATGCGCTAAATTTCTTACAGGATATGATTACAGGAAAACCCATTATCATACATCTCTCTTTTTTCTGGCTGTCTGGAAGCATAATCCAAATCTGTCATTCATCTTTTAAATTGAGTAGCCATTGATAACTTATTTCTAGAGGTTAAATTTTCCATATTTGAATCATTTTTCTATTTATATTTTTACCTAGCTTAACTTCATCTATTTATTCCTGTTTTTTAAACTCCTATTCTCTTACATATTTTTATATACTGCTCCACTTCATAAAAGAAGATATACAAATGGCCAACAAGAACCTAGAAAGTGCAAATTTCATTAATAATCAGGAAAATACACTTTAAAACCATGAGTTACTATACACAACTACAAGAATGGTGGGTATTTTTTAAATTCAAAAAGTAAAACATCTAGTGCTGGGGACTGAATCATGTCCCCCCAAAAGATATGTTCAAATCCTTATTCCACCCTGACCTCTCAGCTCCTGTGAGTAGGAACCCATTTGCAAAGAGGACCTTTGAAGGAAAGGGGCGGACTCTTCTGTGAATAGGATCTTCAAATATCCCATTTAGATGAGACTAAATTGAATCAGGGTGGGCTTCAATCCATATGACTAGAGTCCTTAAAAGCATAGATAATTGAGCACAGAGGTAGAAGCCAGAATTTAGTAGAAATCAGAGGAGCAGATACAAGGAAAGAGAGAAACGACCAAGTGACAGGCAATTGCTGGAACACTACCGTCTCTGGGAGAAGGCAAGCCTGAATATACCTTGGTGTTGGATTTTTAACCTCCAAAACCAATAAGACAATAAATTCCTGTTGCTAAAGTCAATCCATTGTATGGTATTTTCAAGAGAGGCCCTGGAAAACAGACACCTAGCAATATCAAGGCTGGCCAAAATATAGAACTGTTATTTTCATGCACTGCTGGTAGATGTGTGAATTTGAACAACCACTTTTGAGAGCTCTTTGACTATATCTACTAAAGCTGAAAACATGTATACATATGACCCAATAATTCCACACCTATGTACAATGTATTCTCAACAAAAGTGCTGCGCATGTTTACCAATTGACATGTATTAAATGTTCATAGCTCTACTATTAGTAAGCACTCAAATACATGTTCAACAAAAGTAAAACTGATAAATAAATTATGGTATAGTCATATAAACTTAGCAAGGGAAATGATTGAACTGCTTATACTGCATCTTACAAACATAATGTTTGGTGCATAATGCCAGATATTAAAGAATACATACTTAATTAACTCACTCATAGAAACTTTTGACTGTATGTGATACTTCAAATAAACATTTACCTTAAAATTCTGTGCTATATTTCAAATATTCTCAGGAAAAAGTCAGTAAATATATATACACATTTAAAAACCTAGTAATACGTAACAAAGGATGAAAAGTATAAGAGAATTATTTTACAAGGGCTAAAATTGCCATTGTATTCATATAAACTCATCTTGGTATGCTGGTATTGCCCATTTTAGAGAATGTACTGTATAAAGTGAATTATGATATCTGAATATTTTAACACAAGTGTGCTGTATTCTTTATCATATGGACAAGAAGTAGGAACATGAGGAATAATAATTTAGAAATTCAGCTCAGGAAACATTAGTTTTTATGTTTTTATAGTAGTTTTCTACCTTGAAGGTTAAAAGGGAAAACAAGCCTTAGAAATATTACTTATCATCATGCAGTGAAGTCACTAACAAGGACAATAGTTTTCTGGTTAAAAAATACCTGTGAGAAAAATCCCCATTAGCAATTTTTTGTGGCTATAGTTTGCATATATTATAATTACCTGATATTTAAAACTGCTATATTGAATTTTGCTTTTCCTTTGGCTATATGCCTATTTTTTTAAATTGATTTATTAATGTTCAAGGTTGCTTTGCAGTTTTATCCTTTTAGCAATAATAGATGCAATATATCACAAAAACAAATTTTTAAGAGAACATCATTAGAGTGATGTAGCACTGGTAATAAACCCCTTCACACTTGGATGAACTTAAATCAGTTTCTCTTTATTGATTTTTGGTCATAACATAATTTTAAAGTTCAACTCAGTTAATAAAAAAAGATTTGCTCTGGTGTTATGGGCAAAATACTTGTGTTGTAAGTTTCCACTTCATTTGTAGAAGACTGTTACAGTTGTATCATGTATGGATCTTGGGTAGATATAGTGATGAGGATATTATTTTATGATAATCTTTACGTATAATATCTTTTCCTCCCCTTTTATTGACCTGAAGTCTTCAACTCATCTTTATTATGACAGGATCCAATGACTCTATAAGTGAACTCTTATTTCTTATTGCCTATTTGTCCATTTGCATATATATATACACACACGCACACGCACATCCTTATAACAAGCCAAAGATGTATAAATTTGCTATTCAGCAAACATAAAAACAGTGAATCTATTTTATCGATTCATTTTATGCATATCATGAGAAAGTTTTAATTATTTTTGTTAACAATGCAATAATTTTCTGTAAAATATCTGTTATTGTCTTATGTGGTATTGCCAATCTTATATGGAAAGTAGGTTGATTTTATTTTATTTTGGAATTCATTTACTTAACTAGTGTCAAAAATCAAATAATCTAAATTGCTTTTAACATTATGGATCAAAGACTCTATGAAGGGTCTATCTCTTCATATGGAAAATTAGAAGTTTTATCCAGAATTAAGTAATTTAATGCACATAAAAAAGAAAATAACTGTATATGAACTTTAAGAAGGATGCTGAAGTTCTGTTTATTGCTTTTCCTCCTATGAAGCTGGGTCTTCCACAATGTTTCTCACTGTGTCATAACAGGTTACGTACACTGCAGGATTCCCGGGCTAACCCAGATATGGTCCACAGCATTTATAAAATCCTCCACTCCAAATCAGTGATTCCTGTTCTATAGTTTCTCACACAAGGAAACATATCACAATGCAAGACACAAAAAGTTACACTGTTATAACCTTACATGCACTCTATATTTTAGAAAGTAAACTACTCACAAATTCTCATGCTTTAATTAGATATATGTCTCTCAATGCCCCTGACAGTAGGTATTAAGATTCTGGGGCTCAAAACATCTGGTTCGTAACACATTGAGTCCATAATAAAGAGGAAGATAACTTCAGACAATTAGCTATCATTGACTTGGGGAAAATTAAAGGATACTTTTATTAGCTTGGATGATAGAATGGCATTTTCATTGACTTTTGATTTTGATAAGAAAAGCAACAGGTGTTTGTTCTATACTGCAGCTGCCTAAAATGGGTAAGTCCTATCTTTACACATGTAGAGAAAAAGGGGTCGTTTGTGAGCTTGGTCTCAGACAAAACCCAAAATATATTATCTCCAGCATTTGTCAAGTAACTTTTCCACTGCCAAAAAAAAAAGTCCAAATGTTACCTAATTTTTTAAATTCAGCCTAAATGTGTTCACTCATTCAATAAACATTTATTGAGCTAGACATCCTACATTAAGAATATAAGGGAAAAAGGAGGAGACAGAACTCCCTCCCCAAATAAGAAGCCAAGAAATTAATTTGAAACAGACAGTAAAATATACCTATAAAGAACTGCTTTGCTAAAAACATCTGTCTGAGGATGAATTTCTCAGAGGAGAAAAGAGACTATCCAATTTTCTTACTGTGACAATCATATCATTAGAACACATCAAATACTTCTGGAGGTAGTACAGGCTTTGGAATCATAAAGAACTAGCTTCAGATTCAAGTTTAAGACACCATGTTGCTGAGCCTAGAAAATTTTATTCAGCTATTTAAAATTCAGCATCTTGTCTATAAAATAAAATTACTGGGAATTTCATGAAGATTCAATGAGATAATGTGTACAAGGACGTAGGTCCTAGAACATAATAAATGCTCAATAAAGGGTAAATATCATTTCCTACACTTACATCCTAAGGCAGAATTTTCAGGCAGTGCATGTCATGACCATAAAAAAGATCAATATCTATTTGTAAACAGTCTATTTGTTGAATGCCTAATACTGCCATATTGCTCTGTGACTTTAAGTGATATGATTATTATAAAAATTAGCATAAAGGCAATAAAGTAGCTATTTGCTGTAGTCCAAAGACTGCATTGCTGATGAGAACTGCTTTAGAAATATTGGCATGAAACAATTTTTTTTTAGTTGCACATAATTATGGGATTTACCTTGAATCTAAATTAGTAAGAATTTCAGTTCTGTGTGGCTTTAATGAATAATATCTGAAGTACAAATTAAATTTTTTGTATAGGGATGCTTTTCTAGAAAATTATAGGTAATTTTCTCCTTCCTTCATATGTAAGAATCACATATTTTGCAAAACCCTAACTCTAGCTGTTGGAGAGTAAAACATTATCCAAGCTACAACATATATCCTTTTGTTTTGCCTGTTTGTTTGCCTGTTTATTTTTAAGGACACCTAGATTGTAAACCAATAAGAAAGTAGAGGGCAAAGCCAGGCCATGTTCTCATGAGTTTGAAGTCTCCGAGAGAACATCTAGAATTAATAATGTGTGAACCTGAATCTAGTCAACCAGCTAATTGCCTTCAACAATGTTCATCATTAATCCCAATATTGCCATTCCATTTTAGTTAAATAAGAAATTTCACATTGGCAAGAGAGAGTCTACAGTCCTCATATCTTGTTCAAGGTTGACTGCACAGCTTTCACAGTATGCCACTGACTCACACTGGCATATGTCAGTAGTGTGTGATTTATTCTGGTAATCTAGGCATGCGTGCCTCCAAAAAGATGAAAGATCTTTTAGAAAACTATTTCAACTACTGCATTACCTTAAGGATGACAAAAATAGTTGTAATTTTGAATAATAAATAATTTTATAGCATTTCAATGATCAAGCAACTTGCTTATCTAAACCAGAATTTAGTCACCCCATGATCAAAGTTCTCAGGCAAAAAGAATTAAAGTAATATATTACTATACAGTGAACCAATATATTATATATATACAATACCTGGATCCATTTTTTTAAAATATAAATATATATATTCACAGTGTCACAGGACCTGGAAGACCTATTTCAAAATTTAAGCACATGAACACACTATGAAGTTTACACCAACAAATATACACAAAGAAAAAACTTTTGATACACCAATGTGAATACCCAACGTTGCTTTTCACTAGCTACAAATTTGTATCCCAGTCTAAGAATTAATTCAGAAGATAACGAATAGAATATACAGTTCACCTAGAACTCTTTTTCCCAGTATAATTCATACCAAGTGCCATCAGAATTTTCTAGCATGTCTCTAGTTCCCATCTTATTTGAGGTAGTGACAAAGAATGTGTTAACAACCAATACTTCTGCCTAGAGATCTTTGCATATACTTTTCCTTTTCCCTCTACCTGGAAAGTGCTTCCTTCCCTGACACATCCAATGAATGCTCTTTTATTTATCCTTCAGTTCTCAAGCAGTAATTTGAAGGGAAAGCCTTTCTTTAGCCCCCTTAATCAGGCTTGACCCCCTACTATACACACTCACAATTCCAAGTTCTACTCCATTCAGCTCATTGTTACTGATATGATTGATTAATATCCCCCATAATGTAGGAAGCTTGAAGTGAACAAACACCGCAATTATTTTTGCCAATTATTATGTCATCTGTTTGTACCAGAGGAATTAGTACACGATGGACCAGTAAAAATATTCCAGGAAATATAAATAATCCATCTGAAAAATACCATCTGAAATTTTCCAATAAAGCTCCTGTGTTAATCTTTTATAGGTGAGACTTACTACTGCTATTCTTAGGCAATGTGTGCCCCTCATTCCAGCAGCAACCCCATAATTATACCCCACCTGTGCTTAATCTATTACATTTACATCCTCCAAAAGAAATGGTTGTCTCTTTCAATATCTGAAAATATTGTTATATGATATACAAATTATGAAGGTAATGACATCTTAATTCCCCAAAACAGTGGGTGGAACATAATATGCATCCAACAGCAATTTTTTAGTAAATTGAACAATTATAAAAATAACTTTATACAGCAATTCCTCTGTTAAAAATCCATATATTAAGTGGGCTGAAGTGGATTATATTTTGGGATGATCATGGGTCATGGACTCACTATCTTTACATTCCACCAGTTCTGAATGTTTGAACTATTATCTTTTGCTGGCTCCCACTCACATAAATTCCTTATTATCAGGGACATTCACAACCAGGAGTGGTAGGCATACTTTAATAGAATCTTCAGGAAATATTTCCAACATTTCTTAATAATTGTCTACATATTCTGCTTCTATAAATCTCCCATTCATGTTTTCTTTAGAATCACATAGTACCCCACTAATTAGCTACCATCACTTCTACCCATTCCCTTACATTCAAATTCAACTGTATTGGGTGATCTCTTCCTCCCATCTTTAGCTTCTATGATCTCCAGGGCCCTACAGTCTATAATAAAAACCTTTGAGATTATCTTTACCAGAATCATAATAGCAAAATCATACAGTAGCTATCCTTTTGTGTCTGACATATGGATCAACAATTGTTTATGCACTCATCTGTTGATGGGCACTTGGACTGTTTCCATCTTTTGGCAATTGTGAAAACTGCCACTATGAATGTCAGTGTGCAAATGTCTGCTCATGTCACTGCTCTCAGCTCTTCTGGGTATATAACGAGTATTGGTATTGCCAGGTTGTAGGGCAACTTGATCTTTAATTTTCTGAGGAACCACCAAATGGTACATGACATACAGAGGTGAAAGTCTCCCTGACAACGGGAGACGTGACTTCCAGGGTTGAGCCTGACCCTGGCACCGTGGAATCGACAACGCCTTTCAGACTAAAAGGAGGAAAGAAATGTAACAAAATAAGGTATCAGTGGCTGAGAGAGTTCAAATGGAGTCAAGAGGCTATTCTGGAGGCTACTCTTCTTCAAGTTAGTAAGTTAGCAAGCTTCAACTACATAATACTAATTGCCATGGTTTGCCAGACCCTACTAACAACATCGTTCCCTTAAACCCCAAAGCATACCTAGGGCTCTAACTGAGACTCTACAAAAGTTTACTTTCCTGAAATCTATAACCCTCCAGAGGGTTCCTAGGTCAGATAAGTCCTGAAACCCAGTGGGACCAGCTTCTCCAAGAATACCAACTAATTCCATCCCCCTATTTTACACTGTTGACACCCCTTTTCAACATGAAAAAATTAGCATGGGCATAACCCAGAGACCCCTACAGATTGGGAGAAGTATGAAAGGAGACAGAGAGGATAGGATTTAGCTCAATCACTATAACGATATTTCTTTTAGCTTCTAGTGATTTGAAGCAGCTAGAAGGAAAACCCTGAAAATGTGGAATGCTAACCCACACCAAACTTTGAAATCTGTTCTGTAACTATTTGTTAAAATGTACTTTGAAAATTGTTTGAGTTTTTTTGGTATATATATTTCATAATAGAAAATGCTTAAATAAATCACAAAGTAACATGAACTTTAATTAAAAATAATTATATAGTACATGAACTAGAAAAATGATAAGACAACTCATTCCAAGTCTGGTTTTTGCTCCAAGTGCAATTTGAAAGGATATATGTACCCTAGAAAAGCCGTGTTTTAATCCTAGTCAATCTTGTGGGAGCAACCGTTTCTTCTACCCTATTCAGCACTATAGGTTGGAAACTTGATTAGGTTATCTCCATGGAGATGTGACTTGATCAATAGTGGGTATTAAACTTAATTAGATGGAGATGTGTCTCTACTATTCTATGTGAGTCTTGATTAGTTTACTGGAATCCTATAAAAGAGGAGACATTTTGGAGAGAGAATCTTTTGAGAATGAGAGAGGGCTGCAGAACCATGACAGAATGATGAGAGAACCACAGAGTCCACCAGCCAGTGACCCTTGGAGATGAAGAAGGAGAAGGCTGCTGGGGAGCTTCATGAAGCAAGAGGCCTGGAGAGGAAGCTAGTATTTGTCACCCTGTTTGCCATTTGCCTTTCCAGTGGAGAGAGAAACCCTGAATTTCATCAGCATTCTTGAACCAAGGTATCTTTCCCTGGGTGCCTTAGATCAGACATTTCTATAGACTTGTTTTCAGACATTTCCATGGCCTTAGAACTGTAAATGAGCAACTTATTAAATTCCCCTTTTTAAAAGCCGTTCCATTTCTGGTATATTGCATTCCAGCAGTTAGCAAACTAGAACACTCCAAATCTGGTGTTTTTTTTTGCTCAATTTACCAATGACTTCCCTATTGTCAAACCTAATAGATATTTCTTAACTCCCATCAAACATTTGTTTTCTTTGGCATCATTTAAAACAAACACACTCTCCTTGACACACTATTGTCTCTCAACTTCCATAACACCTTAGTCTCTTGGCTTTTCTCTTATCGTGATACGTCCTTCTATAACCCTCTTCCTCTTTCATGTCCCAGATTAAATGTCACCCCTAAATCTTGCCTGAACTCCAAATGTAATTTGCATCTTCTTCTGCAGTAAAATGGTGCAGCTTACCTTCATACTGTTACTAATAGTTTCTAACTCTGCATATTTCCATGGGTAGTTATGTGTTTGTGGTTCCCTACCCCACTTCCCGAGGTTATAATCTCCAGGAGTAGAGATACTGTCTTGATTTTGTTCAGAAGTGCCTGACACACAATTCAGCAATAGTGGTTCAATGATTGTTGTATAAATAAAAGAATATTCACACTCTTGTTAGTATCCTCAAGGATGTGTATGTTTTCACTTTTTAAATTTCTGTAAGTACGCATGATACACTTTCACCTATCCCCAAACCCTGTCCCCGGTTTATACTCATTCTGAAGAGGCTAGAGTTGCAATATTTAGGGTTTATGCTAAAAAACAAAGAAACAAAAAACTATGCATATACATATACATTTTCATTGTTTAGCTGAAAATCAAATGTGTGTTTGTGTGTGTATAGTCTTTTATTTCTTTATCTTAAAATCAAATTTAATTAGACAGACTTTTATTTGCTAAATCTGGAAACTCTTTTTGGGGCTGACTCTCTTTCTGACCATGTAATATTTCCCCCAAATTGTGAATATATTCCCTGTTTAACATCCTAATTTCTGCAAAACTGTTGCTACCGATTAGGTTTTACTTGTTGTTCTTAATAAATACAATTTCATAGCTGTACAATTAACCAGCATGTACCTTTATCTTAACACATTTCCTATAATATTAAGCTTATCTGCATATGCATTTGTCTTTCCGATTAGATATATGCTCGTTGAAGGCATTTTTTTGTCCTCCTAAAACAAAAATTCTTTATTCTGTAGCTTGCTCAACCGTGCACAGACTCAAATTATAGATAGGGTCTAAAAAGAAATATATTCTTCAGTGAGCTAGACTTTAAGTATACTGAGAAAATGACCCAGCATTTAATCTGGAAACAACTACAAAACTCCTTGTTTATTTAAAAAATTTATTTTATTGTTTATAAGTGCCATAATTATCTCATTTGTCTCTGTTACATTATTTTCTAGATTAATTCCCTTTAAAGTAACTCAGAACTTTACTTTTTAAAATTCTATGCTATTTGTTGTGTTTGCCTCTTCTTAGAAAATTATTTTTGAATTACTATTATATTTATAAATTTGACATCCATGCTTATCATACTGAATACTTTCCATTCTCTTAGAAAAATCATTAATGATTAGACTTATTCAAATTAAAACCAGGAAAATGGACCCTGAGCATTTTCAATGAACCTCTTCCACAGAAGAGGTTCTACCAAACAATGATAGAACAGCACATAACTAGTAGTAATATAAAACGCCTATGAGCGTAAGAGGCTGCTGAATTTCTATGTTCAATTCATCCAGAAGTATTCAAAATCTTATGAAATATTCCTAGGCACATAAACATTACTAATATCTGTTATTTTCTGAATCAAACCAAAATTTATTCTCACATAATTACATACATCATTTCTATAATTTTAAGGTATTTAAATATAAATTTATACGAAACATAAAAGTCAATACAAGACCGTGATTCAATTTGTTGCCTTTTATCAACCTATTTGAACTTCATTGTTGAACGATATATAAAAAAGGCTGATGTTAAATGCATCAAGTCAGCAGTGCCCTGCAACTTCATATTTGCTATAATGTAATTCATAAAGGGATTTTCACTTGGACCATGACTTTGACATGTAGAAATAACCTGAAAGGGATTATTTGGGGTTAGGGTAGAGACAACGAGTCCAAAGTTGCTGATATAAATAAAAATGAAGCCCAATGAACTTCTGTTGCCTATTGAGTACAATGGGCAGGGGAGGGGCCAATGAAAATCTCCTCTGTTCACCCATTTTGCCTCACCAAAAAAAAAAAAAAAATGAAAAAAGTGGGGAATACTAAATATTTCTGTCATAAAAATATCCTGGCAACAGGTTTAAGAGAACAATATCTCCCCCACTGAAAAAATGAACCTTAAAAGATTATAAAAAAAAAAAGGGAGATACATTGGATTTAATGTCACTGCTTTATTTGAAATGGGAACCTGGATAAGATTCAAGAATTGGAGTAACAAATAAGGCAATAAAAATTTACTAGAAGAACAAGCTTTTTGATAATTTAAAATTATGTTTTGAATTTACATTTTAATTTCAACAATTTGGGTTATCATACCCTTGTTCTTTGTAATGTTGAATAAGAATTCTCAATACCACACTAATCAGTGTCAAACAGGACTCAAAATTTTTTTCTGAAACACTTTTATTAAATTCTAAATTTATTTAATGTTAGGTGAAAAATTATTTTAGTCAGTTTTAGTAGTCACAGGAAAGTTTGTGTCCCTTTTTCTTCATAGGATTTTAACATATTTTACTATGTAAAACCTTTTATCTCCAAATAAATCTTACAGCTTCCATATTTGGAAAAAAAGTATGATTGTTCTATTTCCAACTCCAATTAACTTATCAAGGGGCAAATTTAAATAACTGAAATATTTTTTGTTACAAGTTATTTGAGAGTGTGTTAACTCTGTCCACAAAACTAAGTATGTGACAAATAAAAATAAAAGACTACTTTCTCAGAATTGGAGAAATAATTTCTTCTTGCCTAATGTTGACATAAGGTTAAAATAAAATCATTTGACTTGAATCTGAAAAGATTCATTCTATCATCTCTAGGCTTCATCCATTGAAATATGAAGTACTGTGTTTTAGCTAACAAAGTTTGAATTGTCTCACTGTGACAAAAGCAAATAAAAAGTCACTGCAGCATTTTGTCACATGATATGAAAATATCTACCCGCCCTAAGTAATTAGAGCTTGCTTTAAGCATGACTTAATATACAGCTACATAAAGGAGTTTGAATAAATGAAATCATCTGTATTTCACAATAAATGGGAATTTTACATGTAGTGTCATCCTATAGGATGCTTTTACTTTCCCATTCCTCCCTCTTTCATTCCTCTCCTACTTTCTTTCTTTTTAGCTTCAAACTATTCTCAAAGTTCCATGGGTGTGGTGGTAGACAGCATTCAAACCAAGGTTGCAAGAATCCTGTCCCTTGATGTTCATGATTGAGACATGAATATGTTAGGACTTCACTGCCATGACTGTTATTTTTTTTGCTGCTTGTAAAGAGATTCTGCAGATGTAGTAAATGCCCCTACTTAGTTAACTGTGAGTTAAAAAAAAAAAGGAGTTTTCTAGTAGACCTGCCTAATCCACTTCGTTCCTTAAAAGTCAGAGATCCAAATCAGCAAAGACACTCTCCTGCTGGCTTGAAATACAGCAAACAGCTATGTTCTGAACTGCCTATGGAGGGGGCCACAGGGATAGGACCTGCGCATGGCCTCTAGGCTCTGAGAGCAATCAAGCCCAATAACCAGCAAGAAATTTAATACTGCCAACAACCAGAATGAGCTTGGAAAAGGATCTTGAGTTCCAGATGAGACTGCAGCCCTGGGTGATATTTTGATTTCAGTCTGGTTGGACTCAAGCAGAGTTCAGCCATGCTGTGCCTAGACTTCTGACCCATGGAAACTGTGACATAATTAATGTATGATGTTTTAAGCCAAAACAAATACAGCCTTGTGCTTTTTATGAGTCATAGGAACATTTTTTCTAGAGCAAAGAAAACACACATATATTTTTAAGAAAATTTACTAATTTTAACTTATTTCTATCCAATGAAAAACATAATTACTGATGAACTTGTTGAAATCTTATTTGCTGCATAATACCTATAATTTTACACTATCTTCTTACAGCAGTCTATCAAAATACCTTCAGCAACATGTCATATTAGTCTAAGCCCTTCAAAACATAGTTGTGTTTTTTTATTGTCCATCTTAAATATTAAGCGTTATCAGATTGTTATATTCAAAAAGAAAGAAATGGAGCATGTAAAAAGCATAATTCTGAAAAGTCAGGCTTATAAAATTTAAGAGATTGAAATTCCAATCAGGAACTCTTACACTTGCATTGATGGTAAGAATCTCATTTATACCCTTTAGGTCCTGGATCTCCATTAACATGAAGGAAACTAGCTCCCACATGGTTACTGGAAATAGCTCCCAAGAACATAATTTCAAATAGTAACAGGGAGATTAAAAGTGGCAATAAATGGCAATAAGAGCTACAACACATCAAAAAAAGGGAATAATCTATGTGCTTGGAAAGTGAGCTCAGAAGCTGAGAAAATAATGTTCCCACATCCTGAGAGTCACAACTTGTGTTCAGAAAAGGGAATATATTGGTGATTCCCTCTGTATCCATAAGGGTTCAACCTCCCATGAACAGAGGTGTGTGAAATGCATACCTACCTCAGTAGTTCCCTCAACTTGTAGACAATCAATGATTAATTTGCATAGTCACTTTATATTGAGAACTGATTCATTCAAAATAGTCATTTCATTTTTCACTTTTTTCTCCTCATAGTCAAGGAGCACTAATTGAATCTCCAAAGCTGAGAATACCGTACTAGCAAAAATAAAGAAATGCATTTTGAGTAATCAAATCTTTGAATGGCGCTATATACTGATAACTATCTCTTTACCATTAGCTATGAGAAATCAAATTGCTTTTAATCAACCTGGATTTGATTGAAGCTTGTGGACAAGGGGAGGAGTAAAAATAAATCGCAATTGATTACTGTCCTGCATGAAAAAACAAGTCTTGTGGGAACTTGCATTAACTGAAAATCAATGTACCCTCACATAGCATAAATAATAATGAGGGATAAAGTGATGAGACAGTATGTCTTGGCATTGTGCCGTCAGACACAGAAAGAATTCATGGCTTTCTGCCAATCAAGCTGAGCTTAAAGGGCATGTTACAGTGTTTGGATCATGTTACATTAATGAAAAGATTACACAAAAGAGCAACAGATATCCCTAACTTGTTTCAGTATTCTATTAAACAAATATAAAACATTCCCTTTCATTTCACCTCTTCAATCTGTATGATGCTCCTTCTATTAGTTTCTTAACATAAAATCAGAAATTCACCTAAAGATTTTTAAATAGTCAATTTTGGTAACTAATTGCATTTGATTAAAATTTAAGAAGCACAGACTTGTGATGTACATTTTTAGAAGGCAACATAGAGCAGATTTCTTTGGAGGTTTTTCCCAACACTGAATCTCTATATGGTGTAAGCATTTCACAGTGGTGAGGCCTCCTCAGCAAATTCATCCTGTAAGTGCACACTTATTGATGATGTATGTTGGAGTACAATGTAATAGAGGAGAGGAAATAATTGTAATTAAAATCACAAATTTCCAGCAGACTAACAATATTTCCAGATCTTCAATGGCTACTTTAATTCACACATCCATTCAGGAAGAACATTTTATAGGGCTACTGTATTCATTGCACCATCCAGAATTATTATACTGAGAATAGGAAGAAGCAGAAAACACTGTTTTAATTCTTCATAGCAGCCCATGTATGTGAAATGGTAGATAAAGAGAATAGAAGTGAAGACAAGAAACCCCACCTAGGAACCACAGCGCAGAGGCAAGATATCGGCAATGAGACTGTCAATACAGGACCAGACATTTAGGCAAATACACAAAGATTCATACAATCAACCAAATGGTGAGATATGCAATGGCAAACTGCATGTACAAGAAGGCCTTCAAAGAGCTCATTTCTTCTGTAACGTTTAGAGTTGTTTAGACAATAAATTTCAAGTAATTGATAAGTGGAACATTTGCCAACATACAAGGTATACTGGCAAGTTTGCAATAATTGGCTTAGAAAACATAGACTCTCTGGAACTGAACGATATTGACAAAATCTTCAGGCCATGAGCCCTGTGTGTTGATTTGAAATTGGAGTTATTAGTATGAATTCATTTATACAAAGGGGAGTGGCATGACACAAAGTGAATAATGTCTGGTATTTTAATAAAGGAATTCATAGGCTATGGTGGAAAATACACCAGAAAAGCTCAGTAATAATGCAGGATGATAAAGTTAGGAGAAAAAGAAGCAGAAAATTCTATAAAAGCATATAATTAGGACCACAAACCCAGAAAAGGGTGAAAGAAGGACTCAAGAATCTCTTCAAATAAGAAATGATGTCTCAGTGAAGTCTGGGTAGATGAACAGGTAGAGCTGAGAAAAGGCCTGAGGGGAAAAGCTGGTGATGGGTGAGGGGCCCTAGGTAGAAGAAGCAATATAAGCAAAAACTCACAGTTAAATGAAATCACGACCTGTCCGTTTTGGGACCTTCTGTAAACTGTGGTGAGAGTATGGGAAGAAAAGACATCAAAGAGGTAGCAAGGGGCCAGATCACACATGGCCAAGTAAATCAAGCCAAGTATTTGGCTTACAATGAACACAAAGGTGTTTGTGAGAATACTACGGCAGGGCAGTGCCACAGTTAAATCCATCTTAGAGAACTCCCTTTGGCAGCAATGGCTTGGAAAGAGGTAAGAATGAAAGCAAGAAGGTAAGTTTGGGGTTACCACAATTATTCAAGTGACAGATAATGAGGAATTAAGAAATAATGACTTATCCTGGAATGGAAGGGACAGAAGGAAGCTGCTAAATGTATGAAGGAAACTGATGAGATTTAGTGTGTAGTTCAATGTAGGGATATGAAAGGAATTAATAATAATTCCCAGACTCCTGGCTCAATCATTGGTTGGAAGTGAAATGAAATGCAGAGAAAGGAAGGAAAAGGAGGAAATTATGAGAGGAAGATGATGACACTTGGCCAAAGCCCATACAAAATAAGAGCAGGATATCAGGACTGCACAGAAGGGACAGAAATCAGAATATGGATTTCCACATAGATAACGAGAAACCTGTAGATATGCTACAAAACATACTGTTTTTACCATCTACTTAATTAATTTCCAAAAGATTTTAAAAGCAGAATATAGAAAATAATAAAGAAAAATTAAATTCAAAATTAAGCTTAGCACCAACAGAGGCAAATGGAATACACTTTCTTCTTATTTAAATGGACAAGTTCTATTTTGAATACGATCACAAATCACCAAGTATATTTAGCTTTCAGAAAAATTACTGTTTTAAATACTTAAAAAATAGAAAGTATATAATACACAAATGTGTCTAGATTTTTAAAGAGCTACCATAGCTGAATATAGTGCCCATGGTTTGCTGAACACATTTTGCAAAAGTCTGGTCTAATATGAATCACAGATACTCTTTCAGGTCATCTTTTATCTCTGTCTTCTGCCTTAGCTACCTATCTACTTACCTAACTATTTAAATTACTCATCCTGAGAACCAGTCAATAAAGATAAGCACAATGAAGAGGAGCTGAAGGTCTCAAAAATACAGGGAGCAGTGACATTCTACCCATCAGAGGTACATGATGCACTTACTATGGAAATATTAAACTAGATTACACATAACATTGATACCACTAGGTAAATTAACGGCTGGAGTTTATTTTAATGCACCAAATATCCATGAAATTCACAAAAGATCATCACATTTCACCAAATTTAATAAATTTATTTTTCATCATGCAGTTTGTAAACACAATTAGAATGTGGAAAGCAACAAAACTGGGAAAGACTCTCAGGATACCTTCTTTTGATGATCTGACCTTCAAAAAGTAACTTTGCTCTTTTTGAAATTGTTTCATCTAGTGTTTTGGGAGTCAGAGATAGATGAGCATTAGATTATGCACAGGTTTTGAAGAATGATTTCACACTAAGAATCAAGACAAAAAATTCATTCTCCTCAAAAGACAAAATCTTAAGGTGCCCCAGAGGAGCAAAACAAGTAAAATTTTTATTTGATCTTCAACTATTTTCACTCATTTGTTTGGACTCCTGATGGGCTTCATCCTAGAGTGGCCTGGAAATTAAAAGAGAAGAGGAACTTTTTCTTTCCATCTTTCATTATTTCAGACTGAAATGGCAAAGTGCCTAGATATCATGGAGGTAAGTATCACAAGCAGCATTAGAAATTTGGCTCTTGTTAAATGCCTTCAAAGAAACCTCTATTTTCATCAGGAAATGGCAATTACATGGATAATATAGCCTGCTAAGGTTCATTCTGATATATATATATGTCAGTTCTCAGAGAAGCATGTACAATTAAAAAAGTTAAGTAGATAAAATCTGGCACTATACAAACTGTTTTTTTCACTCCCAATGGTGTTTACTCATCCTTTACCAATATAACTAATCCTCTTATGAATTTATTTATTCTAACAAAATCTTATTATCATCTAGGATAAAATATGCTTTGGATCACTTTTCTGTTTCCCTTTCTCTTCACGATTTATTTTTCAAATTAGATTAATTCTTCAATCTCCTTTTTAAGAGAAGAAACCCAACCGTATGGGTAAAATCATCTCCTGCCTTTATTTCCCAGTTTTTCACCTGGTTAATTGCTTTTACCACCCCGAGCACTCTTGGGCACATGCTCATTGCTTCAGAAGAGAGGCAGTATAGCACTGCTGAAATTTACATCTCTTTTGTTATCTGTGTTACTTTGAACAAATTACTTGAACTCTCTGTGCATCAGTTTCCTCATCTGGCAGATAGGTTTTGTAAATAATAGTACTACTTTTTCCCTTAAGGAATTTTATTAGAATTAAATGGGTTAATATGTATAAAGAGTTTTTTTTCCATAGGTGGTATATTATACAGATGATATTCTAACCATTCCGATCTTAAAAGGAAACTCAATGTTTCTCCCTTTCTAATTCCATTTTCAAAGAAGTGCTGTCATATGAAGGCTTCAAGAGAACACAATCTATGGAAATAGATGGCAGATTTTTCAGTGAAATGAGTAAAGGGATGTTAAGTGGAACTGGATAAAATCTCTCTTTGCTACATCTTCTACTCATAAGAGAGCATGGCAACATGAGACATGACCTTTAGCTAAGGGTCCCCATACTTGGAAGGCCAGGAAGAAATCAGGGTAAGATCCTTCACTGTGTTACATTATCTGCCTGTTGCACTCCAAAGATTTTTAATTTAGTTATTAAGATACCAAAGAACAAGCTTTTTAAAAAATTAAGTATTTTTTGAGAATTCTAGACAGAAATAAAAGAGATCGGCATGGCGGTACTTACTCACAAATACACTGAGAAGTTCCTAAATGTGAGTTTAGCAGAATAGGGATTTTGTAGGACCAAAAAGAGATGACAACATTCAGTGCACATCCTGCTTGCCTTTTATAACTACTGTTTTAAAGTGCCTCTTTTAATGACAATGTTAATAATCATTTATGTAGATTATGTTCTATATCTACATCATGTATTCTCTAGCCAAGCATTTTACAAACAAATTATAGATTTCACTCCAGGAAAATTCAGAAATCTTGATAATCCATTCCCTCCTGAACTCATCTGTGAGAGCAGTATTTATTTAGCAAGGTAGATGGAAGAAAAAGTGCATTTGAAATGCCTATATTTGTATATTTTAATACAAATTAAATTGTATTGTTTCCTACAAAAATTCATAAGAATCTAAATTATTTCTTCAAATTATTTCAAAAATTTAATGCTTGAAATGATTACATAGGCTCCTTAATGGAAATGTTGTTACTGTGTATCATGGAATAGTAAATATAAGCTGTAAATTAACATTAAGAAACATAAGATTTTGAGTTCTAAAATAAAAACACATCATCAGCAAGTTAAAAATACAGATCATTTATATAGATCTATTTATCATTACCACTCACATATATTTACACTTAAAAAAAATCCTATGCGGTGGATGCAGCATCTTTTTTCCTAATTTTAGAGCTGGTTTGGTTGAGCTATGAGTTAAATGATTTGACCAAAACCAAGTTGAATTAGTATCCCTGTCTATTTATAATAACGTGAAAGCATTTGTCTTTGGGGATTGTTTCTCACGCTTGACTTTTTAATTTGTAGAATTACAAGTTACCTAGAGTCCTGCTGTTGATAATTTTACAGTATTTCTTTAAATGTCTGCGTGTGTGTGTTCATTTGCATGAGTATATACATGCCTATATAAATTTCAAATTTCTTTTAAAAAGTTTGATTGGAAGACATATGCTATATAAAAACTAAATAAATATATAACAACTATTCCAAAGGGAATAAAAGGCTATCTCTCACATTTTAAAACACACCTCCTAATTATAAGTGAGAAATAAACAGGTTTCATAATTTCTAAGCAGGGATTTTAATCGATGTAATTGCAAACCCATACAACGGTCAGAGATACAGTTATGCTGGCAGCAGCTTTTGTTTTGTTTTACGGTCTTTCCAAATTTCATGTGAACTATAATGTCTTAAAGAAGCTGAAATGTAGAAATTCAGTCTTGGGTAAGGTTCCTAAATATACCTACTCCAAAAAGTCTTCATAAGAAGAAGAATGGAAATAAAACTGAATTTGGAGTCTGGGCTTCACATCCTGACTCAGTTTTTGCAGTTATTATATAATGGTCTTCACTAAACCACTTAACTTCTCTGCGATTTCATTTCTTCCATGTAATTAGGAATAAAAATAGATAGCCTACATTTCTGGCCGGGCTGTGTAAGGGTTAACTGATACAATTTTTATCAAAGCGCTATTTGGGAGTAAATCACTATCCAAATAGCTAAGATAGTGATTTCCATCTCAGTGAGAGTGCTGAAACTATTACTGTAGGTAATCTCTATTATCTCTCCCTCAACTAGTTAGATATTCTAAATGTCTCTCCCTGTCCCTTTGCTACTTGTTAGTTCTAAGATATCAGGCTACCGCTAACCCCAATGCAAAGTATTTCCTTGCACGAGGGACTGGTTTTTATTCATAATCTCAGGTTCTCTCTCCATTTGAAAACACAATTCAACTTTATCAGGAGGTTTTGGTAATGGCAGTGTGGTATGTTCCTTTAAACATAAAGAGGTATGAAATAGAAAATTATGCTAATGTATAAATACAAAAGACAAGTAAAAGAGAAAAATGTTTTTATTTGCCTAGACTCTAATCCTAAAAAGACTGAATAAAAGTGTTTCAGAGGATGAAAATCAAGTTAAATGGAAAATATTGTTGCACAATATGAGGCAAAGTAATACTGAAAGAAGTGAGATGGGACAATAGCAAGTATAACTAAAGGTTCTAAAATCCAAATTTTAAATTAAAATGTGCTGCTTATTAGCTTTGTGGCACAGTCAAATGCCCTAATTGTTCTTTACTAATGAAATTCTGAATTGATATTCTTGGCAAATTAAATACGTTTTATTTGATATTCTATGGAGGTGGGGTAAGAATGAATAAGTATGAGACATGAGTATTTGCTTTAAGTGAGTACCTAATCATTAAAAAAAAAAAAACTGGCAATAGGGATTTGAATACTTTGTACAAATCACATAAAGAAATGTAAATTATTTCTAGGTGGTTAATAATTAAATTTATTTCCAGATAATTAATATAGTTACAGCATCCAAACAGTAGGGGGAAAAAAGTCTTGATTATATAATGTCATGAAGGAGTAGCAACATATTTGAGGAAAATCTGAATAATTGTCTACATCATTTTTGCATGTTTATTATACATAGATTGTTATAAAAACATTTTAGAAAAATAGATTTTAAATCTGTCAGGGAAGTCATCAGTCTAACCTACATTTTGCCTAACAAGACGTCCTCTCACCTTTGCACAACCATCTTCAACGCTGAGGAACTCATCACTTCTCAAAGAAGCCCATTTTATTTTTGGTCAGCTGAAATTAATGCAAAGTTCTTCCTGAAACTAACCCAATTTTTCTGCAGCAATTTCCACCATTGCTGTCCCACAAATTCTGAAAGAACTCTCCTTTCCCTCTTGCATGTAACAGCTTTTAAAATTTCTGAAGATAAGTTGTTCTTCCCGCAATTTTTTTTCTCAAAGCTAAATGGTTCAGTTTTGGACTATTCTGCCCATGACTTGATATCAGGTGTCCATACAATCCCAGGCCTTCTCTGGAAAAAGTTCAGTGTCACAATATCTCTTAAAACACTGTGGCAGTGGTGAACAGAGCATGTTAAGAGTGGGATTACTAGTCCAGAGTAGATTTGAATTACCATCTCTTTCAGTTCTGAAATTTACAAGTCTTCATTTACACTGGTGAAATGTTATCGTAGCGTAGCTTTGTGAAATGTCAGCCCTTCATCATACATTTCCACCAAATATAAAACAGGTTTTATATCTATCTTTTAATCTTCTCACCCAATTATGTGTAAGTGATAACATCATCATCAAAATTACCTTAAATGTATGGGATATCTATATAAAAAGATTCACGATCCCATCCTATCCTATCTTTACCCACATTGTGCTCAGAAACATTTAACACAGATGGTACTCACACTGCTAATTTTTCAAGTTGTGAATATCAGTTACAGCCTTAGAAAATAATACTATTTCTATTCGCAGAGAGTCCCGATAAATTCTACTGTTATTTTTTTGCTTTGCCCACTATTGACTCTGGTGTGAGATGTACTTCCTTGGCAATTATTTTAGTAGAGTATTTTCACTATTTGTAGCCACACCTTTTAAATATTAACATATTGTCTAAAATCATGAGTAAACTAATTTATTACATTGTTGAATCTACCTATTCTATAAATCCCTACAAAGAAAAGGTTTATATAGCTTAGAGAAATGCCATTTTATATTATCATGCTTCTATTTAATGTTTATATGCATTTGCAAATGTTGTGTGAAAAGACTCAATACACTGAAAACTCAAGATAATTCAAAAGACAGTGTATAAGCAGTAAAGCTAAAATTGATCAACACGAATTAGTCTACTAGAAATAGAAGTCACAGTTTTGTGAATGGATATGAAAATCATTTGAATATAATTATCAACCCTTTAGCATTTTACACTGAGAAAATTTCATAAGCTATCAATTAAATTGTAAGTTATAATCATGTTGATTTCGAATTTCCAAATTAAACAAACTTTGATGTCAATTACAATAAAATGTTTAGCCCAAAACAAAATCTCATAGACTTTACTTGGATCAGATTCGAAGTAGACTTCGCTAGTTATATCAAATAAAACATTCCTTTTTTTAAAGAATACAAAGCACTGAACAAGATATATATTTATTCTGCTCAAGTAGCTATCAGCCCCATCTGTAATTCAAAATTATTCTAGTAACTTTTTACTAAACCTACTTAGCATAAGTACATGAAAATATCGATACTATCTTTTATCAAAATAAAAGTTACTTAAATACCTATGAAGAGAACTTTGAAGAAACAAATATAACAACAACAACAATAGTAGCATGATCTCTTATCTCAAAAAGTTCATTTTCCTTAAACAAATAAAACCCACTAACCTATAAACTGTTCTCATTAGTAGGAATTTCAAGTGGGTGCTGAGAACATAGACTAAGCAGGGAAAATAATAAGGAAAGTGCATGTATAATTTTTGTCAATTTAAAATTACAAACATATAACCCCTGTTCAGTTATAAATAAAGTGTTACTATTAAAAAAAAAGCAACTCAAATTTTTATACACTGTACTCTCAAGTTTTTATTAAAGGTGGCACAGTAGGTTGTAAATTTTAACATAAGCTGGTATTGCATTTTTTTCTTTTTACCATTTAAATTGTGGCACAATTTGGAGGCTATGCAGCTTGTTACTACTCCAAGACAAATCTCACCTAAGAGGATATGGCAGACTTCCACACTGCAGTCTGATTGCATTAGGCCAAGTATGGCTAAAGAAAGAAATATTTTGACAGGGAAGATCGCACTAGAACACATCAAAGTGTCAGCTCAGATATGTGGCATCTGAAAAGCACCCTCCCCCTTTTCCCCAGTGCATGAAATTTGCCACCTCTCATTGTTTCTTCCAGATGGTATGCTGAGTTCTCTTCAGCTTTATTCCTAGAGAGCTCAAGTCGACATCAATCTGTTATGCCATTTTCTTGTAATACTAATGTGGCTTATTTATCAATGCCAATTAATCAATGGCACAGAACGGGCTCTTCGTTAGCAGCTAATGTTGTTTCATTTTTTTCCCCAATACCCCCTCAAATTTAAAAACAGCAGTGAGCAGATTGGAAAGCCACACATCTGGCAGACTGTGGCCACTTAGGACACATTCCATTGATGTAAAGGTGAAAGCATTTATTTCAAAATACAATTAAGAACCATATTTGAGTGTTATTATTTCTGGCAGGTGAATGAGGGTGATTCTGTGAGATAAAATGGATTATTTTTAAATCATAGCAAACTCATGTCTGTCTCAATGCCTTTATATCACATTGCTATCACGTTGGTGAACTTTTAGCTAATCAGTCTTAGCGGTATTAACTTTCAGTACACAAAGGATATGTGAAAACAACCAATTCAACCCCAGTTGCTTTATGGCTAGGTGATTTGTTTTAAAACTAAATGTACTGTAGAATAAGACTCATGGTAAAGTAACAACCATAATGCCATCATATTGGCAACAAGCATTCCTAAACTAATCTATTTTTATTCAAGTTTTATTTTGGAAAATGAAAAAAAAACTAAAGTGGCAATTAAGAGACAAGCTAAAAGCCTGAAATGTATTAAATTGTATCTACAGAGTCAATTCATGGCTTGAATTAGAGGTACTCCAGGCCTCTCAGATTATTTCTAAGATTATTATTTTCCTGTTATAGGAAAACACATGTGTAAGGAAAGGTATGCTTTGAAAACATTAGAATGGAATATGGCATTAAGTTAATTTAGTGTAAAGGTTCTAAAATTTAAAAAAATCCACTATCTACTAAATACCAATTATGCACATAGTCTTCCAGGGGAGGCACTAGCATGTAAAAAGCATATGATTCCAACAACATGATAAAGAGAATTTAGGAGGAAAAAGAGAGAGTTGTGTCACATAATTGATGCATAATATATAGCATGCAATAAAAATGATTTTATATTATACACTATAAGTTTAAGAGGTATGTTGAAAAAGGGATTAAAGTAATAAAATGCCTGTTTTTTTCATTGTATATGAACCCCAAATCCATTATTTTCCCATTAATTTCCAGAAACAACATAGAAGAGGTCTCAGCCAGAATAGTGTGAGTTTGACTCTGAAATTTGACAGAATAAAATCCAGAGGTCATGCCTGAAGCATTCTGATAAGACATACAACTGTGACCTTGCCTTTGGAAACAAGGCAGAAATTGAGATCAGAATGTAAAGAGGCAAAAAGTGAGGATGGGGGTGCACTGAGAAGATAATTTCTGCTTTGCAATAACCACACCCATCCTATTATCTTCTGAGTTTCAAACCTTGAAGAGAAAGAGGACTAGGAGAAAGAGATGTTTCCCTAGTGACCCATTTATTTGACTCTGGTAATTTCCCTTTCTCAAAGCACCCCTTTATGACTTCTTTATGCTTTATTATTCCTCTTACCTTGCATCATACTTCTCAGAGAAAACAGAGGCCATGAGACTGAGACTTTGTTGACACGGACTCTACCAACTACATACCCATCCCTTCACAAACAAACAAACCAAGCTCCATTATTTATAGCAGTAGCCATGCCTGCCCTCTTGCTTCTGATAACGAGGATACCGGGCCTTTTCCCCAGATCTTCATCATTTCTCCCCTGAGCTTTTCCTACTCTGTTCACTTTGCTTCTTGTCTATTCATCCTGGAGTTTACTACTTGTAGCCCTCAAATGCAAATACAATACCAAAATGTAATTGTTATCATGACACCATTTCACTTAATTTAAAATTGTTTAATATCTTCCCATGATCTAAAGCTAAATTTGAAAATCTGGGACTAACATGTAAGGATTTTCATCATTTGGTCTCTACCTACCTTTCTAATTCTTCTGTCATATAAATTCTATGCCCGAATTTGCCTAACACTGGCAGTTTCCCTATAGGGACTGTTATTTCACACCTCCATGACTTTGGACTTGCCAGTCCCTCTACCAATAATATTCTTCCCCAAAGTCAGTCTATTAAATTTTCTCCTTCTTCAAAGTCTAGTGTATTTTAAGTTCAACTGGTACATATTCCACAGGTGTCGTAGAATTTCCTCTCCTTTATGACATACCTTTATTAGCTGTCACATTTTACCTAGTGACTTGTAGGCTCCTTGGGGACAGGAATCATGGTTTGTTTATTTCTCTATCTTCTATTATCTAGAGTAGGCCAAATATAAAAGATGAATAACAATTATGTGTTAGGTGAAATTCTGCCTCAGTGCTCCCAATCGGTCTTTTCTATGACAGGGCTTTTTGTCTGACATGTGATAAGTTTTGTGGTCCTGGCAGTACTTACGGAAATGATAGAATCACACTCTAGGATAGACCACTCTCTGACAAACAATTTCCATTCATTCTGCCTCTGACAAACAATTTACATTCATTTCTACCTCCAAGTTTTTGCTAATATCGCCCCCATCCTGGAAGCTATTTTTCTTTTTTCCTTCCCCTTTTATCTTTAACCATTAATGTCCAATCTCTAATCTTTTAAAATTTCATCTACCTTTCACAGTCTTGTTTGTTTCAGCTCTTCCAAAACCTGCCCTAAACACCTCCATTTTAACTGCCTACACCTATGCAGATTTTCACTGTTTTATCGGTTTTTCAAATACTTGTGCCCTATCTGTTCTCTATCTCCTACTTCTATATCATAATAATTAACATGTATTAGGTAATGCTAATTAAACATTACTATGTGTCAGGAATTCATTCTTAGAAGAAATTTATGTGTATCTCCCCATGAAACCCTCACAAAACCCAGTGAAGCTGGGGGATTATTATGCTTATTTTATAGACATTAAAGGAATATCTGTATTGCCCAAGGTTAGTGAGTGATAAGCCAGTATTTGAACTGAGGTCACCTGATACCAGCACCATCATAAGCCTTACATCCTACTTCAAGAAAAGTACCACCTAAATTGGCATCTTGTACATGTTTAAAACAGCCTAACGAGTGCAAGGCAAATTAGGAGCTTAGGACAGGTTTTCGGAATTCAATTCAAAATCTCAATCAAGAAACCACAATTTATTGACCTAAGATAATGTCTATTCCTGTCGGCCTCACAGGATAATTAGTCAAGGAATTTAAATGACATTAATAAAAATACTTTTACCTTAGAGAAAATTCAAATCGTGGCACAAAGGCAGTTCTTGCCTTTCATAAATTCAACATTCATACAACTTGTACTTTTCTTGCTAACACCTTTCAACCACTTTAATACTTCAAAGATACACATTCTCATAGTAGCTGGCAAACCAGCATTTGGAAACTTCATACGAAGGTCCACCTGTCTCTCAATTACTTAGTTTCAGGAGTTTAAAAGTTTTACTCTGTACAGCAGTGGCCCAATTATTTGAATATTACTACTTCTATTTTATCAAAAAAGAAAGTCTGATACAAGTAATAAGGCTGGCAAATCCAAAATTTATACAAGGGAGACAAAGATGGAAATTATTAGGGTAGGTCAAAGCACAAAAGTACAACCTCAATGAAACAGTCACTGTATTTTAACATAGAATGAGGTAGAGTACATTCAAAAACATGAATAAGTATTAAAAATAAGTCAAAGTGTTATCTCAAATCTGAAATATAATACTTACTAGTACTTGAGGAATCGAATAAAGTTTCTGTGTATAAAAAAAATAAATAAATACTGCAATGCAGGAAAGACTTAGGAGTAATCAGAATTGGCTGCTGTCGACTCTCCCATTTAACTATTCAAATGGCATTTGTTAGGGACCCAAATTCTCTGAAACAATTTCTTGGTATATTTTCTATTCTTGTTACCTGATAAGATTCTTCTGAGGATGAAAAGTTAAAGACTTGCTTGAATTATAAATCATCATATATAATGCTATTATTAAATATATAGCATCGCTAATGCTATTATTAAATATATTAGAATGAATTCTGTTACTCATTCAGTATTGCCACTTTCATGATACATAAAATACCCACTGAGACACCAGAAGTCAGTGAGTGTGTTTAAAATTATTCAGTGAGTGTGTTTACAATCAGTCATGTTATTAGCATTTTTTTTCTGACATACAAGTTCACTGCAGAAAATTTGTGAAAAGCTGAAAAACCGGTTAAGAACAAAGTAAAAGTTATTTATGAATCCTACCACTAGTATCACTTCAGCATATTTCTTTTGGGTATATTTTGGTAGGGATATATATGTCCCAATATGTGGATCATATTGAACATATAAATTGATATCCTGCTTTCCTCTTCTATAACATGAATATTTCCCTTGCCTATGAATAGTCTTGAAAACATATTTTTAATAATGAATAAGGGTTATCCTCCTATAGCAGTAAATGCATAACTAAAAAATAATAAATACCTTTTCTCTACAAGTTTATCCCATTGTTGCTGAAAAAGTCTTTGAAATATGTCACTGATGACATAGACATAGCAAAGTCCGTATCTCATACAACCACTTATAATTTACAACAGGTGACAATAGCAACAGTAACAAAAACACCTCACATGAGCCTTTAAGAAACACTCTTTCAGATCATTATAATTGTTAATACAATTCCCATTTGTTTCTGTGTGATTTTTACCTTACGTTTTAGTGCTACTGCATCAAAGGCAAAATTACATTTTAGAAACAGTTTTTTTTTAAGTTTCCTATTATGCAAAAACATCCTGGGGATAGTGTGAAGGCCCAGCATGGATTTCTATTTTCAATAATTTAACAATGCTAATGACATTGCTGCAATCGAGAGACAAATGTGGATGGTTCTGTCAACCTTATAACCTGGCCCTTACTTGGATTTCACCAGCTTCCTTGAGAAAAGAGCAACACAGCACAGAGTCTTCTCTTCTTGTGCTCTTTGAGGTACATTTCTTTCCTGGTGACCATTTAAAACAGGGAGGTGGGTGAAAAACTCAGAGGCAGGTAATATTTTTTAAATGATTTCCATAGCTAGGCTAAATGTCCTGTGGGTGTGACTTTCACAGATGCAGGTTTCCTGAGCCCATGCATAGGCTTTGCATCTGCCCGCGTTCCTTCGCGAACCTCAGGGGAGCCGTTCAACTGCAGGGAAGAGCCTCTGAGGGAGATGACCTTGACACCTCACAGGGCTCTGCAAATGCACATTAGCTGAACTTTCTGGGTCTTTTTCTGGATATTACCCTCCAAATATGGAAATGACAACTCACATATCCGAAATATACTAGTTGAAAAAGTTTAATGTTAAAAGTACTAATTCACGCTACGAAGATAACTTTGGCAAAGAAGAGAACTACAAATTACTTTGTTTAAAAGCTCACACTAATTGGATTAATATTTCGTTTTCAGCAGCTGAAATGTGGGTTCATGAATAATAAGTGACCTATACTCACTGAATCTGCTGCTGCTCCCTAGGGGGGATAAAAGTGAGACAACGTTATTTACATTTGAATGACAGAAATCACACTGTATTCCATCCATTTATACAGCAAATATGTACTGAATATGATCAAATGAAAGATTTGAAGCTGAGTATGTATGAAATGAGAAGATGAAAGAGTTAAGATCCCTGGCCTCAAGGAGCTTACAAGTTAGTGCAGGCACATAGGGGCTGCAGGTACAATGCAAGGCAGAAGGAGAGGTGGTGAGACAGAGCAGCAGCTAGAAAAGTGGTATGCAGGGTATGAGAGATAACTGACAGCTGAGAAATGAGAAAAATCTTACCGAAAAAAGTGATATTTGAGCAGAGCCTTAAACGGACTTAGAAATGTGAAGATGAAGAATAAGAATTCAAGGTGAGAAAAAGGTAGAAAGAAAAGTGATATGAGGTACGGAAGGAAATGTAAATGTCGACACTGGAACAGTTTCTTCGCTTCCCTGTATGACAAGATTTCTACAGGTACTCAATAAGTTCTCACAGTATTTACCATCTAAGATATTTTCTAAAATTTCATTGGGAGTTCTGTAGCCAACTTACTGTGTGTGCATGGGGAGTGGGGCTGGGTAAATGAGCTTAGCATCTTATGCCTCGGTTTCCTCAACTGAAAGTCCGATGGGGTCTGATGATTTAGAAGGTTCCTTCTGCTCAAAACTCTGAAAACTGCAGTCATTTAAATCTTCTTCATCTGGTCAGTACATAAAGTGTGGAATCTCTATGCTGTGAAAAGTGACTCAGCAAGAAGGGACAAAATTCAGATGTAATCAACAGCATGGATAAACCTCTAAAATAATATCCTAAGTTTAAAAAAAAAAAAGTTAGACAAATTATATAATTGTAGTCATATTAAGTTTCCAGAATTGGGAAATCTATAGAGACAGAAAGGAAATCAGTGGTTGTTGGGCGTGGGGTGGAAACAGGGATTGGTTGCAAGTAGCACTGAGCAAAATTTTGGAGTGATAAAAATGTTCCTAAAACAGAATTATGGTCAGGCGGACCATGGAGGCTCAGCAGGGAGACTTCTCGCCTGCCATGCTGGAGACCCGGGTTCGAAACCCAGTGCCCGCCCATGAAAAAATAAACAGAATTAATGGTGATTGTTGCAAAACTCGATCCATTTCTAAATTATAAAACCTAGTCTCAATACATTGTTATAATGACCATGCCATCTATCCATGATAAGTGATTAGGATATACTTAAACAGAAGGGGTCAACCTATGCAGCTATGCTGCCTCAAAATCAGATAATCTTCAGATTTTAATATAATTCTTTACTTCTCTGCCATATCCCACTCAGGTCACCACAAATTCAATCAGCCATTTAGAGAGAAAATTTAAACTGTGTGGAAAAAAGACATAGTCTATGTAGAAAGATTATAGGCATTCCTCATAGTCATTAAAATGAACTACACTATTCCTAAGGGAGTTCTCAAAATGCCAACTATTTCAGCTTTAGATAGACTGGATTTCCCTTAGTAAGCATATTTAGATAACTTGAGTTCTGGCTGATCTGCAGGGGCTGAGTTCTCTGAAGTCACTTATTAAGTACTTTATATTTGATCTAGGATCTTTTGGATTTGTGTCTTTTTCTTCAATATTAAATGGGCTGTGCATATAATTTTGGAGTGGGACATTCCATCACACAGGCAAATAACTTATTTATGCAATGTGATTATACAGTAACTAATTTTATTAGGTGCTATTTTTACTGAGCCTAATCCAGTAAATGATATTCATTCAACTCTCAGCACTCATGGACTTGGCTTATTTAAGCATAGCAATTAATGAAATTCTTTGTGTTTCTGATAACCATAATAATATTGTTAGATTTGAGTCTGCCTCTCAGAAAGGCAAGGCAAATACAAATCTATCACACATCGCTAAGGTAATTCTGTAAAATAAATATATTAATACATTTATAGATATAGATACACATACATATATACATGCCTATATGTGTGTGGTAGTTATGTGATAAGGAGCCTGGAACAAACTTAAGAACTAGGAAGAGTCCCAATAATTAAAATTATATTTTGGAAGATATTCTGACCATCAGAAGGGGCAAATATTTGTACACAGAAATGAAAGAAAGGCTGAGACAGATACTTAGCTGAAAAGGGAAAAGGGAAAGTAAGCAGTCATTGTTTCTTTTTAACTGCGTGCTGTTTTAGTGGGAGAACAGTAAGGCAATGAACTTAATTGATTATATTGCTAAGAAGAAAACTTGATTAGAGCACAATAGAAACTGAGGTTCAGTAAGAATGTTTTAATCAGGGAAAACTTATTGAGCCACTCGAAGTGGCTGCCCCCACATGGGCATCAGAGAACTTTGGGATTCACATCTCAGCTTTGTCTGTATCTGTAAAATTCAGAACCTCAGATCCCATTCACGGATTAACCCACAAATTAAAAGAGCAGGTATTTATTTACTACCAAACCACAAAGATCATTGCATGTGAAAGGATATCAGTTTGTTAATGTGTATTTGTAATGTGTATTTTCTACTTATGACAAATTGAGCAGCCATGTATATATATGCACAAATCAAAGAAATCTGGCAATTTCAAAGAATTTACATGCAATTAATGAAGTAATCAAAATCATTTACACAGCTCTTGGGTCATTTTGCATATGGACATCTAATAAAGCGAATATGAAGCCCAAGATAAATATGCATGTTACTATCTGTTTAATCATCACACTTAAGCTCATTAGTCACATATATATGATTCATTCAATAATCTATTTTATTGGTAGAGGTTTCTTTCAACACTACAACCCTCTAAAATAAAAGAACAAAAAGATATCCTAAAACTGAGTCCTAGGGAGCACTCTAACATCTAGAGGTTGAGGAGGTGGGACAAAGGAACAAAAGAGACCAAGATCAGGAAGGTAGAAGGCACTGGGGTGTCTTGAAAGCCAAGTTAAGAAAGCATTTCTAGGAGAAGATGATAATCCACTATTCAAATGTTCCTGATCGATGAATGATGAACTCACACAATAAACTCAGGAATCAAAGATGAAAACCAAAAACTAACCAGGGAGCATGAAGGTCATTGTTAACTTTGATAAGAATATTTTTGTAAAATGTTAAGATCAAATGTCTAACTGGAATGGTTTCAAGAAGAGATGGAGGAAAAAAAACTGGAGATAACAAGTGTTTTAGTCTCCTTGACTGCTCAATCAAATACCACGCCACAGATCAGCTTAAACAATGGGAATTTTTTCGCTCACGGTTTTGAGGCTAAGAGAAAATCCAAATCAAGGTGTCATCAAGGCGATACGTTCTCCCTAATGACTAGAGTTCTGGGTTTGGATGCCAGTGATCCTTGGTCCTTAGCCTGACACATGGCAAGGCACATGGTGGCATCTCCTGGTCTCTTCTCTTCCAGGTTCCATTCATGTTCAGCTTCTAGTGGCTTCTCTGGCTTTCTCTCTGTGTGTCTGAGTTTCACTCTGCTTTTATAAAGAACTCCAGTAATAGCACCAGGACCCATCATGATTCAGGTAGGCCACATCTTAATTGAAGTAACCTCAAAATGTACTATTTACAATGGGTTCAGACTCACCAGAATGGATTAAGTTTAAGAATATGTTTTCTTGGGTATATAGCTCCAAAACACTGCAGCAAGTTTAGCTCTTTTTTTCCCTCAGAAAGGAAAGAAAACCTCAGCATGGTAGCCTGGGGGAAACATGGGGCCAAAGGAAAGTTTAAAAAAAAAAAAAAATCCCTGCATGAATTCAGAGAATTGAGAGGCCAGTATCTTTGAGAAATTGAGTATAGGTGGCTTTAGATTGGTGGCAGTATGGATCTAAGTTAGAAGTACAGACAGTTCACTTATAATAACAGAAGAGATGGTAATATGTAGGGGCAGAGAGTATGTAGGAGTGAGAATGGAAGCTTCTATTCCTATCAAGATAGATGCATTATAAAAAGTGAAAAGTTGAAAAGTGTCATATTTCCTTATGGTGTCAGCTACAGACACTAGATATGTAATAAAAAGATACATTAAGACCAGTGAGCATTTTACAAGACAGTTTGTACAATGTCATTTGCATTTCTTCTAATATCCATGACAGTTTGACATCTATATCATATGTTTTCACTGGAAAAATTCTTCAGTTATATATCACATGCTTCATTAGCATACTTTTCTTAGAATCAAATGTTTGTAAGTTTATTCTATTTAATGTGAATAAACACCATGAGGTAGGAGTTGCCAAAGTCTTTAACAGTTCCCTGACACATTTACTAACACGTTAAATTAAAATTGAGCATAAGATTTCCCAGTAATACTCTCACATTATATATGGATCCAAGAAAACAGCAAAATGAGGCAGGATTAGAGCTGTAACTTCAAAGAAAAATTAAATATTTAACAATGTGCAAGTAAATGAAAAGTGGATGAACATCTCCCAAACATGCCCAGGTTATTATTTGTGATTTGAATGCACATTCTAGTGTATTCTTCATCTTATCAGTTCATATAAAACTAATCAGAATAAGTGAATTTGCATATTCTCACCACTGAAACCCATACTCCCAGTGGAATTACTTGGGGATTTTGTTAAAATGCAGATTCTGATGCAGTAGGTCTGGAATAGGACCTATAATTCTGTCTTTCTATCAAGGTTTCAGGTTATACCCATGCTGCCTGTTAGCAGACCATATTTGGAGTAATAAGGATTTAAACCATTGGGGCGGGGGGGCATTTGAATAAAAGTTGAAATAATAAATTTGCTATTGTATGCCTACTTATTCAGGTTTCCTTTAAAATATTAGCATTAACTAGGATTTTTTTAAAATCTTAGTTTATTATAGATACATATATATATCTAGAAAAGCACATAGAGTACATATACAATTTCAAAGTCTTTTTAAAACATAGTACAACCTCTGATTAAAAACACACAAATAAAATTTATTACAATTCCTTAATGCAAAGTGTTCTGTTCCTTGTTTTATTTGCCAAATTACCGCCTGCAGCAGAGTCTAATTTCACACCTATACACGCGTTAAAAACCAAAACAAAAAAAAAGGAATAGATTAAGTTAAAATGCAGATATCCATGCTGGATCTGACTCACTGCTCGCACAACAAAGGGGAAATATAAACAAATAGCACTATTTAAAATTGCAATCTTGTAAGTGTCAATGACTGTTTTGCTATGACTCTGCTGGGCTGTTTCCTGCACCTGCTCCCACTTGCCGGGTTACATGGGCTCAATCTGCTCCACTGTGGAACCACAATCATTTAAACAAATCCCCCCAGGCGGCAATATACAGGCAGCCATCGTTGTCTCAGAAGAGCTCCTCACACAATTCACCATGAAACGGTAATTTTGTTTATGTATATTAAAAACATGGGATAAGAAAATACAGGTGCAATTGATGGGAAAACATTCTAACCTGTTTTTATAAAGCTATATGATTGCTCTAAAATACTGTGGAAATTCAAGACTCGGTGTTTTATGCATCAAAGAATGTAAGAGACCTTTTGTATAGGTCCAGTTTCACAAAGTTGTCATTCTTGAGACCTAGTTTCTATGAACTACCCCGGCAGTTTAAGGCAAATGATCAATTATATAGAAAATATTTCATCATCTTGTGCTAGTGAGAGAGGTACTCCCTGAGAAAGTTTATTACCACATTCAGATGCCATTTAAGAGTGCAGAAAGTAAAAATTTAGTCTATCCTAGATATAATTTCAGGGGCTACATCTTAACCTCGACACACACGCAATTACTGATGAATTTTTACAGTAATTTTTACATCGATTTGACATCTGACTCACTGTTTTACATTACAGTTACTCATGAAAAAAATAAAAGCACTGATTACCATAATTAAGATGAAAAGAAAAACTAGAATGTTTTACTACAATGACCAGATAGGTCACTCTCCAGAAAATTGAAAAATTGATTAAATATGAAAGTCTATCACTCTGCTGGGGGTAAAGGAAAGAATCATTCACATTTAATTAAGTGACTCATTCAGCAAATTTCACTTTTTTAACTAATACAAATCCAGGCTTTTGCTACAAAGAACACAATTGACTTAATCTTCCTAATTATTTCAACTGTACAAATGAAGAAACTAAGAGTGAATATATGAATAAACTGATTTAGTACTTTTAAGCCATAATAGATGATCAACTATTCGTGCAAGAGTTATTTAAGGACATATTAACTCTTCTAATCATTGGGTATGTAAATACAGGATATTTTGTGAATTTAATATAGATAGTGTCTATCGTTCTACTGAAGACATCATGATTTCTCATACATCAGTTCATTCGATTCTCACAACTATCTTCATTCGATAATGAATGAAAAGTTACTTTAGCATTTTTTATCGACACAAAAACATTATTAGTTTTGGTGAGTTGAGTAAAATATTCTGCCTTTAGCATCATCATCATCATCGTTGTTATTTAAATAATCACAACAAGTGCCTCTTTTAGCTTTAGATGGTTTTGAGTTAAGTCAAGAGAGGAAATAAGTTTGATAGAAAGTAGGACTGAGAGGATTGTTAGAATAGGAAAGGGAAGGAAGTTACGTGCATTGCTTTGTAAATCTCTTCCAGAAATAGAATAGAGGTGCTGTTATTATTAAACATCTGCTGAGAACCTAAAGATATTAATTACTATGCTAGGCGCTTCAATTAATTTACCCAACAATGTCCTGAGGTAGTTATTATTCCCGTACTGTAAGTAAGAAAATAAACAGAGAGGGTATCAGTTTCTCTGGACAAGTGACAGTAAAATCAGAATGCCAAGTCAGACTCATGGGACTCCAAACCATAAATGCTTTCTATAACTGCATGAAATTGGTGACCCTATAAAATTAGTAAAATTTCCGAGATAAAATATTTTTCCCTCGTCATAGCCTAAAAAAAGCACATAATATTATATTTGAGTAATAATAACTTACTATATTAAATATTGTAATTTTAAGTCATTAATAACTCAAATTCCATACAAGTGGATTCCAACAGAATTTCGTTCCTAGTTAGTTATAGATCTGGGTACATTTTAGTTGTCTTTCATAAGACATGGAATCTTAGAAAAGTTTGGACTTCAAAATCACTTAGCCCTCAATGTTTTGTAATCCTGAAGTAATTAACAATCACTTTTTCCTAGTTGAGAAAAAGATTTTCAATAAATATTTAATAGAACTGTAACTTCTCCAAATTTGGTTAAGTTTCTTAGAAGAATATTTAATTATCAGCAACCCAAGCTTTTATTATTTAGCATTTAGTTTCTATAATTTTAGAAAATAAATATTTTATCCAAATTTATATAATTCTTAATCCCAATTTACCAAAATTTCAGTATTTCAAGAACCAGAAAATTTAACTACCTTGCTCAAAGTTGCATAAACAAGTAAGGAATTGCTACGAATTCATTCTAAATGCAATGTCATGCCTCTAACATAAAATCCAACTCTCTTAATGAAGCAAACAAACTTTGTGGTTTGCAATATATATGTATTAGTTACCAGGGTAACCTAATTAATTAAGTTCAAACTTTTTAACAGGATTTCATTAAATGCATGAATATATGGAAGAAATATGAAGAAAGCATGGTCTGCTGATTAAGGGATTGAGACTGACTGTCAATAAAAATGGCCTCCATCTGTCATTGACTCAAGTGTTTGCTCTTGAGAAAATATCCTCACTATTCTAAAAGTCTTCAATTCATCCTGGTATTAAAAACAAAATTCCTGGCATTTAACATGTGCATAAAGGTATTATTTCAAAAGCCCAGTGTGTGAATTGCCACTTATGCACGAAACTATTAGGATATTAGTATCGAAATAATTAATCATTAAATGCAGAATTATAACTTTTCGCTATTCTTAGGGAACTTAAGATTTTTTAAGACATTTAAATGTTACACACCTGAATTTCATATACTTTTCATAAAATATTTTGATATTTGAATCTCTAAATATGTGTTCAAAAATTCAAATTTTGTTTACTGAAACAAAACTATATCAAAGAATTTAACATCATCATAAAAAATACCACCAACAGGCTCGGTAAAACATAGCATCAAATGATAAATAGCTTACATTTTAAAGAGGTAAAAAATTATGATTTATCACCTGAGTTATAAATTTTGAAGATCTTATTTTATAGGATTATTTAACAGCTGAAAAACTATAATCCCCAATTCTATGAATGTCTTTCTTTTTTTTTTTTTTTAACATGGGCAGGCACCAGGAATCGAACCCGGGTCCTCCGGCACAGCAGGCGAGAATTCTTGCCTGCTGAGCCACTGTGGCCCACGCTCTATGAATGTCTTTTATTTGTATCCTTGATTCATACTATTTCTCCAAAATTCTGAAATAGAAATATATAAATATAGACCAAAACAAATTAAATTGCTGGCCCCAAAATAACTACGCCAAAATGGTATGTCTTTTAAAAATATACTAGCAATAAAAGTTTTTTTTTTTTTTCTCCCAACAAGCCAGGGAAAACACTTGCCATTTGCTCTTTAGAAGTAATTGAGTTGGAATACAGCATTAACATTATCTAGTGAAAGTTTCCTAAATAGTATAATCTAGTTAAAGAACCGTGTTTCTAGAAATCATTTAGTCGGTAAACAATTAACGCTACAACCTATTTTTGTGGCAAACTTCTTTTCAGTGAATATGAAACTCATGGATTAACATGTACAATTCTGGAGAATTCTAAGAGCTTTGTTTTCTTTTGTTTCTTTCAATATATTACACACCATGTCTATATGCCATACAATAATTTGAATAGAAAACATAAGGAAAGCCACCAAGAAAATGAAGAAACAATATAAGATCCAAATAAAAGCTGCTGATATCTTTAACTTACCGTGAAAGGCAGCAGAAGGATGATTTATGGGTGAACAGGAAAATGCCAACTCGCACCTATGCTGTAGGTATTGGGTGTTTAATGTAAAAATCTTTCACGTTTTCTGTATGTTTACAAATTTTCATGATAAAATAGAACCGAATTAATACTACTTATCAGATCCTTAAACTTTACATGTAAGATATGAATATCTATATTATCTTTAGTGTTTCTCATTTTCTTTGAACATTGGATATTAAAATAACAAAGTAAAAGAGTTTTCAAACTCTGCTAACCAGCATTTCCTCTTTCCACTTCATAAAGAACTACTCTGGGACAACAACTTGGAAAGCCAATGAGCCTCCTCCCACCAGCCCCAAGACACATACATACATTTTAAGTTGAGAAATTCCAGGTAAAGCCCATTAAATGCTCTGATCCAAACCTAAGAACGCTCCACTTGTTTAAACAATGAATTCTGTCCTTATCCCTAAAAATTAATGAGTCAACCATGTGAATATATTTATAGGAAAGAAGACTAAACAAGACCACAAGTAAAGGTATGTTACTTTAAAAAATACAATATATAGGTTGGGCCATCATGGCTCAGCAGGCAGAGTTCTCACCTGCCATGCTGAAGACTTGGGTTCGATTCCTGGTGCCTGCCCATGCATAAATAAATAGATAAATATACAAATAATAAATAAATAAAATGAAATATACATAGTATAATGGAGGCAAAAATATTTAAAATGTTATTCACTGAATAACAATAAAAATATTGAGTTCCAATTTTTAAAAATCACAAAATATTTAAGATATTCAAAGTGTTTTTAACCTAAGCACGTTTTATCAAAATGTGCAGAAGCCATATTATTCCTGTCTCATAAATGTTTATTTTTAAATGGACTCAAATAATTGTAAAGAATAAGAGTAAAGTAAAAAAAATCTACTTCCTATATAGAATATATGAAATAAATATACCTCATGGAATGTCCATCTTCAAAGGAATTATGAAAAAATAAAAATTTCACTTGATTTTAAATGGAACTATCCTGCCAAATGGAGTGTGTGGACATAGTGAGCTAGATAAGGAACTAGAAAATAAGGAGACCAAAAGGATATTTGTAGAGCAGGAAATAAGAAAGAGAAGGGTTGACGTTTAGAGAAATAAACGACGGGTTTAATTTGGTCCTGCAATTTGAAATTAGTAAGGTTCATACCTGACAGAATATAGATTATTGGAGTTGGGGGGAATCGATGACCAAATTTCAATTAAAATTTTCTACAAATTCACGAAGGACAAAAATTCATGCTACAGCATTTAACTTCAGCATATTCATGATGTCATGAACACTTTGACAGGCAATAGTGATAGTGTTAAGAAGGTAGATGTCCTGTAAGAAACAATTAAATAATGGCTTTAAGTGGTTGTTTGAATAAAAGTGTGAGAGATAAGTGGGAAATTATTATTTTGGAAGAAATGCAAGTTATGAGTAAAAAGCAAAGATAGGGATATGAATGAAGTCCATGTAATAAAAATGAAAACAGACTCAATTTAGATCCAGAGAGAGAAAACCTAGGTTCTAATGCGGACTGTTCTGGATAAAGCACAGCTTTCTCTCTCCCAGCAAAATATATACAACTTAAATTTCTCTTTTTAACCACATTCAGATACAAGTTAGTGGTGTTAATTACATACATAACGCTGTGCCTCCATCAGTATCATCCATTAACAAACCTTTGCCATCACCCCAAACAGAAATTCTGTACCAATTAATCATTAACTCACCATTCCCGCCCCCTCCCTGGCCACTAGTAACTTCGATTCTAATTTCTGACTTTATGAATTTGCATATTCTAATTATTTCACATCAGTGTGATAATACAATATCTGTCCTTTTGTCTCTGGTTTATTTCACTAAGCATGATGTCTTCAAGGCTCATAAATGTTATTGCATTCATCAGAACTTCATTCCTTTTCATGACTGCATAATATTCCATAGTATGTATATTTCACATTTTGCTTATCCATTAAGCTGTTTATAGACACTTGGGTTGCAATTGTAAATAATGCCATGATGAACATCAATGTGCAAATATCTGTTGAAGCCCCTGCTTTCAATTATTTTACCTATATACCATATGCCAGGTCATATGGTAATTCTAAAATTAACTTTCTGAGGAACCAAGCACATTTCTTTTTTTAAAGCTATTTCCACTTCTGAAAACGAGTTTTTCCTGAATGTTCTTAAAGACCTTTTCCACTTCATGTTTTGATGGCTCTAGAAATTACTAATTTATGACTATGATTTATAATTGTATACAATGATTATATACAGGGTAAAGTTGATTATATAAAGGAATAAATGGAAAAATAAAAGGCAAGATATCAGATAGAAAGGTACTGAGGTATTCTCCAGGTGAAATCCAGGTGATAAAAAGCTATTTATGAAGATCATTATTGGATAGGATTGTTTGTTCAAACTCTATAAAGGAAGTCTGAACAAAAAAATAAGGATAAAAATGATCACATCACTGTGTCATCTCTGAATACATAAAAAATTCACTCTACAAAAACATGACAATTTAAAGAGTTAGTAGATTTTACTTTAGCCACAAAGAAATCCCAAAATAAAATCCAAACTTTTTATAAAAGGAATTAAAATACTACCCAATAATTCTGGTCAAAGAGTATTCAAAGGAAAAAGACATGAGAGAAAGAGAGAGAGGCAGAGGAGCAATGACAATCCACGTATGACTGAATTTTGAGGTTAAAACAGTGTTCATTATTCAGAAGGTATAATGACCTAGGCAGGTTAAGAAGGGTAACAATAAAAAGCACAGCTTCATAAAGCTTTGTTTTTAAATCTTATTTTGCAAGAGACAAAGGTTTCAGAAAACACTTTCATAAGTGGGATTTTTTGTTTTTGCTTTATTTCGTTTTACAGGAGAAGAAAAAAATAAAAGCAAAGATGATTCCGTTTTTGTAGGATTGAAGCTTATACAATTCGGAGGAGCCTCTTTAAGAAAAAGAATATAAAATTAAATTTACAAAACTAAGTGCAGATATAAATATTTATTATGAGAAAGTAAAATACAATGAATTACTTATTTTTATTACACTATTTTTTCCTAAGTTTTGACTACATACTCTGATAACCTATAACCTCTTCAGATAATTAAGATTTTGTAAAATCATTTTCTATGGAGAGAATAGAAGGATAAAGATTTTCTTCTCTCCTTTATATAGTTTCTATGAATTTTTTTTAAACTTCACAACCTGTTATTGGTAATACCATGTAAATTTTTAGAGTTGCTGTCAAACTAGGAAAAACACATCCATCAAACTTTCTATATGAGCTGTGTAATTCAGAAAATTGTTCCACAGACTTCTGGCTTCACATATATCAAGCCCTGTTTCCCTTCCCTACCACATATATATATGTGGCCCTGAACTTTCGTGTCTGAATTGAAGTTTTATTGAAAGGAATTCAGAGTGGAAAGAGAAAGCAATGTTAACTAATTGTGGTTAAAATATCTTTTGTTTTGCAAATTTTGCAAAAACATGATTATGTGAACACATTGCTAGGGCTGCTCCCAAAACCTTGGAAGCAAGTTTGCCTGGGAAATTTAATCTCATTGTCAACCACCTCTGAATACAAGTGGCTTTAAGTAGGATAAGAAGCAGAAAGAGTAGGAGAAAAAAGGTTCATTAAAAAGTCCTATAAAAGAAAATGTGAAGTGCAATAGGTTTAAATAGTTGGAACCACGGGCTCATTTATTTTGACATTCTATCTTCTTTCTATAATTCAATGGAACAAAAATAGCAAAAAGGAGAATATGTGAGCAATTACCCACATATAAAGATATGTTGGAATGCTATACTCTCATCAGATATGAAATAAATTAATACTCCAAGAATCTATTGGTATACTCACGTCTATATACATTTATGTTCTCTACCTAGAAACATCTCTGAAATGGTTACCATGATAGTGGATTTGTGCGTATTAATTATACATGTACATGCATTCCTAAAGCCCCAAGGAATAAAGGGTTTTCTCTAGGGGAATAGCAAAAAAAAATTTCCATGGAGAACTGCAATACCCCAAATCACATATCAGGAGTGTGTTATATGTTCAAGGAACTAAGATATCAAGAAGGGACAATAAATTATATATTATTTCTGGAAAAGGCTAACAATTCAATGAACTAAGTTGATTTCCTACAAACAATATTTTAAAAAGTTATCACAGAAACTTGTGTTTGAGTATATATCATCAATTCTATTTTCCATAATAAATAGGCTCCAAAGACCATGTTAATTACCCTTCATGAACAGAGGAGCCAATAAAAATAATACTTGATCACCAGAAGCAGTTCTCCATCTTTTTTTTTTCATAATTATATTTCTTGACATTCTGTTTTTACATTGGCTTTCAAGATTTTAACAGTATCAGAATAATCAATTCTCAGTTGCCACTGTAGTTGTGATACCATTTTATTGGCTTATAATTATCTATGGGTTGAATCCTCTCCTAAACATTGCAGCTCGAGACAGTAGGCTCTGTGCAACCTTTTTCTACTTTTGCCCACAATGCTGGAATACTGCCACATATCTCTTAAGTACAGTTTAGGTACTTACTAACTGGAGGTGAATTTGTATACCAATGGTAATATTTGTCAGAATCCATAGATAGTACTCAATTTCAGAATCCTTCTGACTATAAAAAACTGCACAGCATTACATCTGAGAGTATTTTGTATTCTTGTTAGTTCAAAATTAAATCCAAATGCAATTTGTCTATACTGGCTTCCATAGTAGTGCTGGCAGCTTTCCTTTCACCAGGAAAAAGCTCTAGCTGGTCATATTTAACCATCCTGGTGAAAGGCCAAAGAAAAGCTCTTCATTAACATATATTCAGCAGTTACCAAAGGCATATAGACACATCTCATTTCTACCCTGCTACTATGCTCACTGGCCTGGAAAATGGGAATGGGCCAAGTGGAACTGTCCCAAGCACATGCACTGTACATTCCTGGAATGAGAATCATGCAGTGTGCTCTGTAGACAAGGACTCTGTCTTTGCACCTTAGCAACTCTCCCACGGACACAGAGCCCCTAGGCCAAACAATCAAGTCAGGTTTACCACTTTGCATCATCATTCTGCTGTAGAAGGCCACAGTTACTAAGAGGGCCATATAGATGAATCCTGTATTTTATGCATGATTGTTCTGTAAAACCACAACTTCTCTAAATAAAGAAAAAAAGTATCATGACTATACTAAGGAAATTATTTCAAAGAAAGAATATGTTTAAATTATTAATCCATAAATATTGTGAAATAGGAATTAACTCTACCTCTCATATGACACTTTATGCATGAATATGAGATTTTTTTTAAAACCCTGCATTCTTAAGCCTTTAGTCTAATAAATATTTCATACTGAAATCTTTGCTCAACTAAATAAAAATAGATAGGCAATAGAAAAGTAGCCTAGGCAAATCACTAAGTGAATGAACAATAAAAAAGTATATACCGGTTCAATCTAAATTACATGTGTCAGTAAACAAACTCTAGGGTGGAGGGGGCACGGGCAGTGTTACCTCCTCTTGTCTTCATTTAGTGAGGGACGTGGAACTGGGCTACTGTGGGCTGCTGCTCTGGTTCTGGAGTACTCCTTCTGGGAGGGACCCTGACAATTCAAATCCAGAAGGCTGCAGGAGAGACACAAGGTTCATTCTGCCAAAAGATATCCAGTGTTCTGGATACTATATTAAATCAGAGAAATAAAGACCAATAGAAGCTCACATTCTGGAGGACAAGACCTAATACGTATCATACTTATTTTCAGGGTTCAATGCCACAATACACATATGTACATGGTAGCATGAAAACATGGTAGACATGAATAGCCAAAAGAGGGAGTCATGAAAACCTTCATGGATTATTATATAGAGGTAGATATAATGCATCATTACGGTATATATAATTCATCTTTTTAAACATTTCATACAATAATATGCAAATTAATAGGCACGAACCATTTGGTAACACTGGGCTTAAACACACTTCAATAGAACAGTGCTTTTGACATAGCAGTTGTAATGTGTTCACATATATTTTGAAAAGTAAATTTCAAGAGGGCTTTTATTGTATTTCAGAATACAGTGAAACATGGCTTTCCTTTACCTGCCTCAGCTCCAGGTTGTAACAATTCATAAGATGGCTTCAGCGCATCCCAATTTAGGAAAACCTGGATGATCAAGTGCAGAGTTTCCTGCTGAAGCCCCTACTACCTGTGTTAATCAAAACAGCTATATGTTGAAAGCTCCACCCAACGTTCTTATGTAATAAAAATGTTTTCATGCTATTTTGAAGCAGAGGATTCCATCACAGGCATTAGCCTACTGAAAACCTTTGTTTTCCATTTATACTGGTTGTGCGTTTAAAATATATACATGGTGTTTTTTTTATTTCTATTTTATATCCAGTTTAACAACTAATTTTCTTATTCTCATTGTAAAGTTCTTTTACATATTAATTGCAAATACAGGTCTAAAATTGCAGTCACTTTTCTACTAAGAAAACTAGTATAACGTGATAGCTAAATAAATTATACAATAAAACTCAGTCTTAGGCAGGGATTCTAGAGAAAGGAATCCGAATTGATATGGGGATATCAATTATGAGATCTCTTTCAGATATGTTAATAATTATAAAATAGAGGATTCATTTCCTAAGAAATATGGGTCCCATCCTCAGCAACTTTCTTGACAGCTAGAGTACGAGAGAAGTGGATTCTAGCCCATTAGCTTTGGAGTATCTAATGTTTCTTTAAAATACAATTATATATTTCAGTTTCTTCCTTCACTGCTCAAACATGACACCATCCCCTGAGTACCATTTAGCATTAAAAATTATAATGAATGGATCTCAAAACTTATTAATATAACTTAAAAGACAGAAAGGGAGATTGGAAACTGAATTTGCAAAACATACTCTGTGATGCCAGAACACCTTTCTCTGCTTAAACTGCAAACCAACAGACTGTATCTAACCCATCAATTACTTTGTCTTTGTGAATTAGTTTAAAAGTAGGTGGTAAATGATCAAACATACTTTAAATATAAAGCCAGCTGAAAGTCACATGAGGTCCTCTTATGAATCAAAGTTTGCACTTCTCCATGTCCTGTGTGTTACTGTAACCACTGAAGCAGCATATAGTATATAGGACACACAGAGCCACTGTGCTAATCGGTCCCCACAGACCTGATGGCGCACTGTGCTGCAAAAGCAATTTTCATTTCAAACTCCAATACCCTTTAAGAGAACGTTAGTGCTTCAAAAATAATCATAGCATGGTTTGAGTGACTTAGAGCCTCCGTTTCAATTGCCTGCACCCCTCTCTTCTCTCTTCTTCCCTCTTCCTTTGCCCTTAGCTTTATGCTTAGGGATGAAATTCCTTTCATTTTTCTGAAAACTAATACTAGAGGAGGGATATTGTTAAAACAGACATTAATTTTCTTTAAGAATAAGAAATAGCCGTCCAAAGGGAATGACTTTTAATCAGAGATTTCTGTCCTCAGGCAGAAGAGCTTTCCTTTGAATGGAAACGTGTTCTATGAGGAAAGCCTCTGTCAAAAATCAAACAAGGACTGTTATTACAAAAGAAAACCATGACAGCAGTTTCAGAGTAACTTGCTGGTTTTTTCTGGGTCTTTCCTTGTGGGTTCCAAAGAGGCTTTCGATTTTTTAAAGTGAGATATCAAGGCAGTTACCTACTGAAACTACTAATCTTTCACTCCTGCTGCTAAAAGAATGTTCCAAATAGCAAGGCACAGCCTCCCTCACTAGGAGTTCATCCTACAGATGAATGAAGTGCTATAAAGAAAAAGCCTCATATTCCAACCAAACAGTAAAATCAGTGATAAGATTATTATTATTATTAGTGCATTATTCTTAGAATATTTCTTCAGGCTAATAAATATTTCAAAATAAAAAGAATATCTGCCAACTAAGTTTAAAATTCACAGCTAGTGAAGACCTCAGTGGAAATTGGGCTTTTAGATGGAAAAAAAATGCAAAAAAATAAAATTTTCTCAAAAGAAAAATAAACGGGAGAGTTTGTATTCAGCATTGCTCACACGGCATTAGGTATTATTAGTATAATCTTTTTAATGTTGATTTATTTCTTATTGTAACAAACATTATACATTCATAGCTTTATAAGTAGCATATATCTGAAATTTAGGGCTTTGAAATCTAGATTTAGCAACTAGACAAGAATGCTTAAATATTCAGCATAGATGATTAAATGCTACTCAGAGCTATTCTAAATTACAACTGTGCACACATACAGTATAAGATGCCAAAATATTACACACCAAATTCAGTTGCCACTTGCACAACAAGCCTTAATCAAAAGGGAAAAGCTAAATTGAAGAGCTGCTTTGTGAACATGCATTGCAATAAACCATAATGTTTTTGAAATCAGAACATGGAAAAAGACGATATCAATAGAAAGAAAATAATTCCCCATGAAAATTACCCATTTACCATTTTGCAAGTACAAATTCAGGGAGTATTACTGCATACTGATGCACAATAATAGAGGGAAGCTCACAGGTAAAAAAGATCCCAGATCTTGTAAACAAGTTAAAAACAAAAACAAAACCTCCACAACCCACATTTGAATATAACTAGGTTGCCAATTTACCTTAGCTTATTTCAATATATAAATTTTATGGGATGGCTTTAATAGAAAAACTCAGCATTTGAATAAGAAGTGGTCATTATTTTACTTCAGTAAAATATCCACACACACAAAATACCATTCTCATTTCTTTATGAAGGTCAGACGTCAAAATTTCCATACTTGGTGACATTAGATATGGCAAGAAGGAAAAACTGTACAGCCCAATAGCACTGTAACTGTCATCTTATAGAATTCTTAGTAGATCGGGGATACATTTTATGGGATGACCATGTCAACATATATAGTAATCATTATTTATAATTGGTTGAGTATCAATAGTGTGCTATGCCTAATGGAGAACGAATCTTCCCAGCAAAAAAAGTTTAGGCATCACTACTGTGGTGGTTTGGAGCTGTATATAACCTAGAAAAACATTTTAAACTTAATTCATTCCTCTGGATGTGAGCCCATTGTGACTAGGACTTTTTGATGAGTCTCCTTCAATTAAGGTATGGCCCACCTCAATCAGGATGGATCTTAATCCTATCACTGGAGTCCTTTATAAGAAGAATGGAATTCAGACAGAGGGAAAGAAAGCCACAGGAAGCAGGAAGCTGAGATTCAGCGAAGCCCAAAAGAGAAGAGGTGGCCAGGAAAGGCTACCATGTGCAATGCCACATGACAGAGAAGCCCAGGGCCAAGGTCCACAGGCAGCCACCCCCAGAATGCCACCGTTTTCAGGGAGAAAGCATTGCCTTGATGATGCCTTGATGTGGGCTTACTTTTAACCTCAAAACTTAATAAATTCCCATTGTCTACTTCAACCCATTACATGGTATCTGCTTGAGCAGCCAAGGGAGTAACTACCATTATCAATTGCCTAATGCAATTTCTAGTTAACATGCTCTAGAAGCAAGAAAGTAGGAATCAGTACAGAAAAATGTGTGTAAGGTTGTAATGTAGCCAAGGAATTTCATTGTAATTGGTTGGACAATATCTTGGAATTTGCAAGAAAAGAAAAATATTTTGATTATGCTTTCAACTTTGATCCTCTGAATTAATAAGATAAAAAAATATATGTTCAGAAGAATGAGGTAAAATTTAATAGCGAAAATATCAAGTACGTCATAATTCTTGACAACGAAGTTATGCAAAGCTTTACCCGGCTCTAATTCTGCTATATAATAATGTAGCAACATGCCCTACTACATCACAGTCCAATCTGAAGATAAACATGTATTTTGGAATTTCTGCCAAAATATGCAAGGACATAGCTATTGAAATAGGTGCATTTTTAAAATAAGGTACTATTATTATGTGAGTTAATTTGCGAATGCATTTCATTCTCTATTTCTGGAGTCAACAAACTTCTGTAAAGAGTCAGAAAATAATTATATTAATTAGCCTTTATAGGCCATAAAGTCTTTGTCACAACTATTCAACTCTTTTGTACCATGAAAGCAGTCACAGATAATACATAAATGAATGAGTAAGGCTGTGTTCTAGTAAACTCCACTTGCAAAAACAGGTGACAAGTTGGGCCATGGTGGCTTGGCAGGTAAAGTACCTGCCTGCCATGCCAGTGACCGGGTTCAATTCCTGGTGCCTACCCATGTAAAAACAAAACAAAACAGGTGACAGGGCCGATTTGGCCCTAGGGACATAGTTTGCCAAGACTTGCTCTATTCCCATAAGCTGGAGAGATACTAGGCTGAAAAAAATTCTGTAAAGCAATGTAAAGCATTCACATTTTGATCATTTTTGACTGAACTAGCATAATCAGATGAACATATCAGATGATGGCTAGAAAGAAACACTAGCCACCAATTAAAAAAATATTAGAGAGCCTAACTTCTGTCTCAAATTCTACATTCAGAGAAGGAATTAGTCTGTTCAAGTTATTTAATTTATACTGAGTTTTTTATTGTTTTGAAGGTCTTAAGCAAAGGTGGAGACACCATTTAACAAGCCATTGCCTTTTTTTTTTTTGCAATAATAACATGATTTAAATTGTAGCCAAAAATAAAAAGTATATGTTGTTTAAAAATCCTTTCTGTTATACAATGTACATGACAAACACTGCTAAATCCAGACAACTGGGTACTCAAAAGAATGAGCAGAAATATCTAGAAAGCATCATCTCATTGTATAAATTTCTGCAGTTCATAATGGTCACTTATCCTTTTAAAGTTACCCTAGTTCAATTGTACAGATTGAAGTTACTCTAGATACTTACACACTTTAATCAGCTCCCTAGGAATAGTATTCCAGGAAGAAATCAAAGGTTGAAACAGGAAGGTACACTTATAAACATGCTTATGAGAGGTACACTCAACTCATACCTCCAAGAAGTATAAAATTGGGTTGCTGCTCGAGTTACATCAGTTAGGTGGAACATGTTTACACTTACTCATGTTTGGGGAAACCCAGCTGATTTGCATGAGCTGGACATCAAGAAAGCATGAGTATGCTATCAACAGATACTGAGGAGTGTTTTAGGACTTATAGTCTAGATTTTCTGCCTTTAGAAATTGTTTTTAATTTTATGCACTCAATTTAATTCAATATGATGATCAAAATAAGCAGCTGGAGATAACTATGGCTATATAAATAAATATAAATTCAAGACCTTCCAATTCTTTATCTCAGTGTTAATGTAATGAAATAATATAATGAGATTCAAGAGAACAGAGTCATAAAATCATATTCTCAAATCCACAGGTTCTTTCCACCTTGCACAGGAAACTTTTTGGAAGAAATACCACATTTTTTTTAATATGCTAAACCCAATTATGGGTGGTTCATTGATTCATACAATATTGTTTTATGCTTCTGTGGCATGTACACTGCTTTTCTCTTTTTCCATAATTGGGCACCATAACACCGAGTGCTTAATATTCTAAGTGTCACACAAAAAAGGCAATCATTCTTTTGCTTTCACTTAGATCCTTCGTGTTTAGCAACCACAGTAGCATCAACACCGAGACACAACTATTCTGCATCAGAAATCCCCAGAGTTGGCTGAGGAGTTGTGACATTTGCCAGATTTCACCTGCAATTTACCAGATTTCACCTGTGATGGCAAATAAGCTACCACTTTGACATTACCTGAGGCAGAACTGACCTTAAAAACAATTTACATAAGCACTTAAAAGATATTTTTTTTTGCACTTCTGACAACCATAAATGCAGACTTGTGATGAAGAAGTTTGTAAAAACAAAATAGGGATTATGAACTTAGAGAAAAAAATAATAGTATATTCTAAGGAATTTTAAATGGAGGGATTTATGCAATTTGGATAGTTACTGATATTGTCACTTAGCTCAAGTCACAGGGCCTCCGCATCTGAACAGCCTTCCCTGGGCTCTTTCTATGGTTAATTCTTTCTCATTCTTTAGATCCTTTTTCCTCATATTCTCTCACATTTTCCTCCTGCCTTCAGTTACTCTTTACAGCAGATTAAAGAGAGCAGTATATTTTTTGACACTGCTCCTAAGTAAGAGGTCTAGGAAGAGCTTCCCCTTTCAATCTAGGATGGACTGTTACTACTTTTTCCAACTCTAAATAGCACGAAAGGCTGCTATGTCAATTATGTCCCTAACGTTTAAAAGGACTTTCACTTTCCACTTTCCTCTGTCTTGAGATATTTGCTCTTGGAGCCCAGAACCCTTATTTAAGATGTCTGATCACCCTGAAACTGCCATGTTGTAAGAAAGCTCAACCTGGTGATTTGGAGACCCTTTCTGCTGAAACAGAGCGGGTGAGGGGAAGGAGAGGTAGGTGGGAGAGAGAGACAGAGCTAAGAATCTCTCACAAGTTCCGAGGTCTTCTAGTCCCTGGCCATTCAGTCATTCCAGATGAGGCCCTAAACCTTGTGGAACAGAGGCAAGTCATTTCCACTATGTCCTGTCTAGTATCTGGCTCAGAGAATGAGATAAAATCTAACCTTACAAATTGATTTAAGCCAATGGGCTTTGCAGTAATTTGCTATGAAGCAATAAACAGAAAATTCACTAAATATTACAGTATTCTACTGATTTCTGTAAGCAGTTATCTTAATTTGTAATTAATATTTAAAATTTTGTCAATTTCTTATTTAGTGCCTTTTTTGCCATAATGGGAAATCTATTAAGACAGAAGTCATACCCGGTTTGAACGTTCAGCATTTATAATGACCAGCATAAATGTACATTTGTTAAAGAAAGAAAGAGTGGGAGACAATCTGATGATTAGTGATACCAGCTCTGTTTGTTAATTCAACATCTACAACTTCCAGAGCAGCTTCTTTGTAAAGGGTACCAGAAGTTATTAGAAAGGTAAAACTTATCATATGGTTACAAATTTAGATATTTCCCACAATTTATTTAATATTTTCTTATTTGTTAAAACTAACTCTCCGAAAAAAACAAAGCAAGATCATGTTATCTTGGCAATTAGAAAATATGACTATTCACTCCTTCTAAAATGATTTTTTTAGACTTTTCAATGTTTCTATCTTACCTTTAGTGCTCTCTCTGTTCTAGTATACAAAGTAAGAATCAATGGGAATCTTCCCAATATACTTCTCCTGATAAAAATCTACACATTTTATCTCACAAACAGGAGCTCAACATTTTGATATGGAATTCTTTGAGGTAGATTTAGTAATAACACCACAGAATACCAAAGAATATTTAAGGAGAGGGTTGACAGGATGATACATAGCTATACTCAGCTTCAGAGGGAACAGATGCCAAGTCAAGAGACTCAAAGAGCAAACTCTTTCAAAGTTCAGCACAGATAAGTCTTCTCAGTATTTTATATTTGGTAAAAATTAGACCTACAGCAAACATGAGTCCTGTTTTTAATAAAGATTGAGATTAACTAGTTCCTCATTACCATTACCATTTTTAAAAGGTTCAAATTAAAATTTTCACACCTAAGGCATGAAATATGAAAAACATGATCTCACCCAGGTTTTAACCCATTTTAACTTCAGTACCTCCAATACTCTTGATATAACCCTAACTCTTCATAAGGCAAATGTAAGATTATGGTAATCAATGCTGAAAAAAAAGTTCAGTAGTGCTTAAAGAGTCCCACTTATGAAACTTGGTTTGACATTTGGAAAATGTTTCTGTGATTAGCTACAACCGGATTTTGCAACCCGTATCATTCACCCACCTTGATTTCCACATCCCATTTCTGAAGAGCTGAACAATATGCACTGTTCTCAGTACATGGGAAATACTTTCATGCCCTTGGGCCTTCACCCATGCTATTCCTTTATTTGAGAATGTCTCATATGTCAAGTCATATCCATCACTGCCATTCAACTCAAATGCTCCCTTTTCCATTAAGCCTTGTCTGATTACCTCAACAAGAAGTGTTCTACTCCTTCTCAGAACTTCGGCACATTTTACCTGTACTATTATTACACTTAATGAGGCACTGATTTCTATTACAATTAATTTAAAAACACCTTATTTTGCAAGAAAATTATAAACTCATTGAGCAAAGGGGTGTTACCTTTTTTCACATCTGTGTTCTCACACAAATACCTAGAGCATGGTAAGCAATAAAACTACTCAATGAAGACTTATTATGTGAATGGATGGATTTGATAAGATTTCTCTGCATGTACCAGGCAGTAGTCTACATAAGTGTTTCTTCAGACAGTAAATGAAGTAATTACCCCAGTCTTAAGGGAAAGTAGTTTATCAGATTGGCTTAAATCACCCAACAAGGATCTAAAATAATGGGCAGCAGTTTAGATGCGTTTTTATAGGAATCAGAGGGAAATGGGGAAGGCCCAGAGAACAAGGAATAGAGATCATCAAGGTGGTATGCATTAATGAGGTATGCACTAGAAGACACGGACTTATTTTGGTTTGTTTTTAACAAAGACCGACAAAATAAGTTTTCCTTTTTATCATCTCCATTATTTATGATAATTTTTTCAAATGCAAGTAAGAAGATGCTTCCACAAAAAGATTCTTAAAACAAAATTACACTTGAGAAAACTAGGAAAAATGTAAGCATTATCTTTGTGGACCACTTGACTTAAGGTTTCAGAATAAACTAACTTTAATATCGTAATCAAATTATGAATTTTAAATTTATATTTTAACCATATTTGTTGATTTAACTGAAGTACAATAAATATGATCAATAGCTATCAACTGGTAACATAAAGGAACTCTATATTTTTTTATAATACTTGTATATAAGTATAAATACATATATATATGCATGTACCAGTTTGAAACTGCTGTGTACCCCAGAAAGGCCATGTTCTTTAATCCTCGTTCAAAACTGTTGGGTGGGATGTTTTTTACTGTTTCCATGGAGATGTGACCCAATCAATTGTGGGTGGAACCTTTTGATTAGATGATTTCCAAGAAGATGTGTCTCCCTGAATTCAAGGTGCAGTTGCTTACTTGAGTCCTTTAAGAGGGAACCATTTTGGAAAAAGCTTCAGAGCCCACACAGCCAGAGAACTTTGGAGATGCAGAAGGAAAATGCCCCTGTGGAAACCTTATGAAACAAGAAGGCCAAGAGAGCTAGCAGACATCGCCATGTGCCTTCCCAGCTGGCAGACGTATCAGCCCTTCCTGAGTTTAGGGAAGCTCTTGTTGGTGCCTTAATTTGGACATTTTCATGGCCTTAGAACTGTAAACTTGTAACTTAATAAATTCCCCTTTTTAAAAGCCGTTCCCTTTTTGGTATACTGCATTCCAACAGCTTTAACAAACTGAAACAATGTATGTCTATTTGTATGTTACATACACACACGGACACACACGTGCTTTGTCGAAAATGTTGTATTCTGCTAAAGTATTTAGATTATTTTTTAGTAAAAAAATAATAATGGGCAACATTTAGAGGTTTCTGAAATAGAGACAAAACTATCCTATTACTTTTTCCTTTTTCTGGGCATATAAGATGGCCTTATCTGTCACTGTTCCTTACAGTTAGATGGAACCATATGACTGAATTCTGGACAATGAATTGTCATCAGAAGTGAAGTAGTAGCTTTCAGGCACATGGAGATTGCCCAGATACCCAATTTTTCTCTGCCACAGTGACCTTAGAGCCACAAATTCCACATTACATGGTACAGCATAAGACTAAAAGGTAAGCAAGAGGGAACCTTTTGGGGTTAAGCCACTAGGAATACATGCTTTAACTCATGGGCCAGTTTACCACAACTGATACTGGTAACATAATTTTGACAATTTGATTCAATAATCAATAAAATTATAAGACCAGCTATTTTCATTTGGATAGAAATGATTTCAACTGTTTAGAATTATAGATTAATAATTTCACTTCAATCTATGAAGCTAAGAAAAAGAATCCATTGAACATAGAGTTCATAATTTCTTTCAAATTATTCAATGTGATCATTTGAAATGAATGCGTTTTTACTTACAACTCAGCCATCAAATATAATTTTTTTCCATTACTAAATAAGGACCTCTACCATAGAATCATTAAATTCAGCCTAACTGGTAAATTAAAATGGCCAAGAGAGTTATATAATTTTGTATATTTGTCACTGGAATATTTGTATATGTTTGCTGAATAGAGCAGTGCATTAATTATGTGGGTTTCCTGGCTAATACAGTATCCCCGCCTTCACCATTTCTGGAAAGAGCAATAAAAAAATAATTTGCCACTTCAGATATCTTGTCCAGTGGCTGATAACACAGAAACATTTTAGCAAATGTTAGAAATCTATGAAAAAACGCTTATTTTTTTACTACTACTTCCCCTTGGTTGTAAAACTATTACATGAAGAATTAAAACTGTATTTTTACTAACCAGTGTGTATGCTTATAATCATATCTAATCTCATATTTAGTCCTCCTTTTTTTGCAAAATAAACAGCAAGTCCATAATGCTAACTATTTAAAACATTGAATTTTTCAATTCTAACTAATAAAGTTCAAAAGGCTTGCAAAAGCAATATTCAGTAGTGCATTAAGAACTTGTGGTTTAAAAAGGGCCCAGATAGTGAAAAACACTTTCACAGCACTTACCATGTGCGGTCTGCTTTACATCCTCCCAATGTCCTTAAAATGACCTTCGAAGGTCAGTAATATCAAGGCTCTTATTTAAAGATGAGGAAATGAGGCACAGAAAAGTTAACTCACTTGTCAGATGGCATATAGCTGTTAAGTGGTGTAGACAAGCTTAAACTTAATTAAGGTGGTTCCAGGGTTCTCGTGGCTAATCACAACACAATTCTACCCAATTATTTCATCACAGACAAACCGACAACAAGCAACAAGCAAAAGCTTATCTTTATCTCAAGTGCCTTGAGTTTCTAATTGTTCTTCACGTGTCTCCCCAAGGTTGAGCAGAGTTCCTGTAACAGTGTTCGTTCAAAAAGGATTTTTAATTGCATTAATGAAATTAAGGGAATATGCCACTTCTGACATCAATTCTGATATCATAAAAAACATATTAATATCTGGAGAGCAGAATCAAAATAAATACCACAAATTTGAAAACCCAGGGCCCTGAGTTGTTTTTATTTCCACATTCGATAAGAGACAAATCTGGCATGCCTTTTGGAAACTAGGTGAGGACTTTAGGCAAAAATAGATGAGGTAATTAAACACCCACGTAGGACATATGGCTTGGGATCTGTTCTCCATGGAAATTGGTCATTCACAAAGGGAAGGGACAGTGGGAAGAAAGGTTTCTGACAATGTGCGCATGGAGTCTAGCCAGAACTATCCATGAACAACCTCCATTCTTAAAAGTAAATAAATCCCGTAATTATTCACTCCTGAGATCAGCCAGAACCACAATTTTCCCTGTGATCAGGTGAGCAGTTTATGGTTCAGAGGAAAATCGCTATGGAACATACAAGATTTTTTCCCCCTCTGATTATGATTCAAAACCTATTCTTTTTAAGGTGCTCTACCCCTAATTTTTGTTTCCACTATTTGTTTAATTTAATTTCTTAGAAAAGCTATGTCATAAGCCATCTGATGACTTTGTAAATGCAAAGGGCCAATGTTGTGGAACAGACAATCTAATGACATAGTGTTTAGTGTTCCCTAAAGCAGGAGACAGATGAAGAGAAACGGTGAACCGGCAACCTTAGCATAATTAAGACAAGCCTGAGTGCTTGCCATGGTGCCATTACATTAATCTCACATCAGTGGCACCTGGCTAAAATTTATGAGATATGTAAAAGGGGCCTTTCCAACTGACCTTGATAAGGCAGAGTTATTTATCACGTGAGAGAATAGTCAGCAAGCTAGGGGGAATGAAGTATATTAGAAATAACTTGGCAGAGAGATTTAAGGGCAGGGGGTTGCCGTATACTTGGACTGAAAAGATCAAGAGAAGTATTTCTACTTTTATGAACCTTAAGCATCCTTGCGAAGTAAAACACAAAATCATTCATCATGTCAATAAGCAATGTATATGAGATAATAGTTATATGCCGGGTTTTAATAGTAAATGTTGGGTTTTAAACTGATGACAGTTCATTCACTTACGTTTTTAAAAAAATGTGTGTTCTTTGAGCGCATATAATTGGACTTTGTGGCTGCAATGGATTCCAAATGATTTCACCCCCAAAGAAAGAAGTAAACCATATCCACTGTGAGTTTCTTGGGGGCACTGCCTCATTTCGTTCCTCAATGTATTTCCAGGGCCTAGTAATGCCGGTGATATTGTGGCACCTCAATAAATTACCAGATCCTTTTATGGTCGGCTGTTTCCCATCCGTCAAGTCTCAGCTCATACCTTACCTTCACAGTGAGGGTTTCCCGGACCATCCCATCCAGGAAGACTTACTAGTATCTGGAACTCTCTCGCATACTGGCCATATCTATAATCTCGTATTCCTCACTAGATTCTAAGGATCTCTGTCTTGTTCACCTTCACATACCTATGTAGAGCCAATTTCTAGATAAGGATGTGTAGGTGCTTATTCAATATTTGTCAAATAAATGAAACAATGTGCAATTGTTAAATACATCGTGGGAACTAGTAAACAGAAAAGTAATGATTACTATGCTTCGACAATATTTGGGCAGATGTATATTTTTCTTGTAAACACTAAATGTTGTAACAAACTGCAGACTGTGGCAATGGGAATTCTTCACAAAGGATTTCATTAGGATAAAATTAGTATCATCATAATCTGCTCTTGATTGTTCATTGAGAAAAACAATCAGTCCATTTCAGCAGTTTCCAATAATAGCGTTATTAAATATCGCATGCCTTCTTAGACCATACAGTTTTGTACTTTAAATGTCTCAACAAGAAGTATGAAATAAGAAGTATGTGGTTTTTGTTGGATTTTGTTTGCTTTACTTCTATATTAAATGTACCACATTAAATATTGGTAGTTGCCATCTGTGGTAATATTTTCTTTCTGTGAAAGGACCAACTAGTCAATATGAGGGTCCTTTATCTTATTTTTGTGTAATGGGAAATTTGAAGATTCCCTTTTAACTTTATCAAACATAACTGAATTTATACTTCCACTAAAATGGAGCTGTGGAGATGGATGGATGCAAATCTATCCATAAACAATGAAAGCCTTATGCTCTTTCAAAGAGGGGTAACAGTGGCACAGCCTTAGAGTTTCAAATAGAAAAATACACTGGGTAAAGTAAGCCTGACAGATTTAGGATGCACGGCACCAAAACGGCTTTGTACGTTTAAATTCAGCATCCTCACCATTTCATATTTGATAACTCTACTATGCCAAAACATAGATTAGCCGAAATTAGCAAATCACACAAAATTTTTTCAGTCTCTCATTAAATTTTAAAACTACTATCCTAAAAGTTAGGGACATAAAGCACCTATTATTTTAGAATGAAAGTAGAAAACCAATCATTACTTGAAAACAAAAGCCAAAATTAATAAAATGAATATACAGACATTTGAAAAAGTCTCTTGACTAGCCTCAATTCCTAGCATAAATGGTCACTTAAAACTGTATTGACATTCATACCCATGCAGAAAATTAATCATTAATAATATATGGTTATATTCCAATGATCTATTCTGGATCTGCGTCAGCGGTACAGGATATAACCCATACTTCATAAAATTTTGATCATGAAAGGGATCATAAAAGTTTTGGGCTGGTTTCTTTTGCATATATGTTGCAGTTTATAAAATTCACATATTCCTGAGAACTTTTAAATTAAATATATTAGAATAATTATATATTGTTCATTTAATGTGAATGGAGTGTTTTTTAGGGTAGCATATGTTCTTTGATTTTTAAATAAATATATTCTAAATAGTCATGGGTTCTGAAAGTAGAAGAGTTGAAGAATTAATGGAATATCTTCATTTAAACTGAATTTCTTGTCCTTTCCTGAACTTTTGCAAAATATAATTAAAAGGTCCATAAAATATCCAATTTAATGTTTGCTTCTGACTTTACCTAACCCTGTCAGATGTGCTTCTAAATCTACTTCTCTGAATTATTAATAGTCCATAAGGAAGGATATTATAATTTCACTTTTATTACAAATAATAGAATGCTGTGGATTTTTATTCATATGGGAATGTTGAAAGAGGATCTATAGTTTATATTTCATAATTCTGTAACTTAACGATCCTATTTTATTAAAGAAAATCAGCTGTTCACTTATAATTATCATCATCAAAGCAATAATGATCATAATGTTTCAAAGGCCAATTCTACAGCTATGATACATTTTTCTGTTCATTCTCACCCTGACAATTTTTCTCTAACATTGTCTTCAGATTAATTTCATGAGATAACTTTTGCTCTTTTAATTAATCAAATGGTATGTGGGGTCATCCTCCATCGGGAAATATGCCAATGTGTCTTGCTCTTCTTTCAAAAAGTTTGTGAATGTTGCTAATTTTTACAGTCTGTATTGAAACGCAGACCTTTCCCTTTAAAATTAAATTGGTATCTCATGAATATACAGGTCATTAGTTTCTAGAAAGAGTACTTAAATTAAGAACACTACTTTAATCCATGAAAGTCCTTGTATAAATAGACTGAAAATAGTTTCTGTCAAAGAAATATGTGATTAAGTTCTAAAGTTTTAGAAGATGATTATTTTTCCTAACAGAACTCACATATTTTTAGTAAAGATCAAATAACATAGAGTGATTCTGATGTCTGCAACTGAATTACAATGGAAAGAAATATTCCTCAAGAAAAGCCAAAAACCCATAAACACTTGAAAATCTTCTTCAGAAGACAGAAAACAAATTGTTTGGAAGATAAAATAAAATCCTAAATCAAAATGTGATACAAACACAGACTGAATAACCAATAAAAGGTGTTACCTCATTACCTGTTTGAACAACCAGCTATCCAGATTGCTTTCAAAATGCAGTAGTTGGTAAATATATAGGCAATGTTTGTTAGTAGAACATGTTCATTAATTTGTTCCTATAGCAAACATTGCATTTTAAAGGTGAGAAATGAAAATCAATTATTTCATTTATCTGTTAATGCCTTGGGTCAGGGCACCAGTGTCCCCCTGCAATGATTAATCCATTATAAATGTCAGAGAAAAAAACAAAACAAAAACAAAAATCTTTAATACACTGCTGGAACATTAGTGAAGAATGAAGTGATTCATATTTTTCCCCAAAGGAAAATATGTAAAAATACATATTCAAAATCCTTTTTTATATATAATTTAGGAAGGCATTTGGCTACTTTAAAGAATTTGAAATAACTGCACCCAAATGTGCCTTAAATGTCTTCTATACATTTTTTTCCTGAAGTACACAACCTTTTTCATTTGGAATGTTACATTTAGATAACTTTATTAACTGTGATGTTGAGTCCAAAACAGTGGAATTATTTGGTAGAAAGAAGCAAACCATAGGGAGAAGCCTGGAGAATATATAATAAAAGCATCCTGAATGGAATTAAACCTAGAGACTGACTGAAGACTTAAAATCACACTGTTAGAATCAGGAAGATCTCTGAAAACCTTTTCATTCAAAGTTTTCATTTTTGGTGTCAGAAACGAAGGATCAGAGAAGGCAAGTGGCTTTCTGACGTTCAAAAGAATTAGGACTAGATAAGTCGATCTGGCACACATGGACTTGTGCGCTATATTTCATTTTTGACACTCAAATAATGAAACTGAGAAGAAAAAATGTTAAGGAAAAATGAAAAAAGTCATGTTCCTATAGGAAATATTTATTAAAACTGTTACTCCCATCCCTGTAAAGCAGAACCGATAATCCCTCTCTTTGTTCTAAAAAGCATATTTATACTTTTGAAAGTCAATTGGAAGGGTGAGAGATCTGGATGTTCTCTTCTTTTGTTCTAATTAATTTACCTGTTTCATTAATACAAAACTGATTTTCTCTAGAAGATATTGATGAATTTGCCTCCTTCTTTCCACAAGATTTAAAGCAGCATGTGAATTACTTTATTTGTAAAATATTATAGTGAGATGTCATAGGAATTAGTGGAGAATTAAAGGGTATGCAATGAAAAAAGTTCTCTCTGAAAAATGTGAAGTCTTATCAAACTAAAAAGACTTCCTTTTAAATTAATTTCATGCTTGGTCAATACAGATATTTGGAAAATGGAAATCATCCATGTGACCACTTATTTCTCTCTGAACATGAAATTAAAAAATATATATATTCATTTGTATTGGCCAGGGTTATCCATTTCATTCATCCCATTTGCTCTAGCTTTCTGCACCCCAGAAATCTAGGTCACTGTGGTTTCTTTCAGCTCTTTACCGCCTTCTCTTCTTATAAGGGCATACAGAGAAGTGCAGTGCATTGTCTCTGCCCAGTTTTTGTATTTAAAGCTCTGAAATCTCTGGCATTATGTGGCTCATTACATAACATGGAGTTCAAATTAGTATATTACTTTTCCATCATTTCCCAAACAGCATCTTTCTTTTAATTTAAATTCTGTGCCTAAATATATGAGGCATAATAGAATTTTAGGCCTATTTACCTTTCAAAATAATAACGAGGCTAATTTGTGCAACTCTGCTTCAGTGTGTTGTAAAGTGCTATATTAAAGTAGTTTAAGGCAGACTGCAAAACCTATGCTGCGTGGGGAATTTATAAAACTAAAACTCTAAAAAAGGAATATATTTTACGCATTGTGTGACAGTGTGTAAAAAATATATTAAACAGTCATTGATGTCGTGCTCAGCACTGCAATGAACGATTTGATCATTTATTAGTTATAGCTGAGAGGATGCCAAAATATTTGCCCAGGTTATCATTACGTTCTCTGATGATCACAACCGTGAAGTGGTAGATGCTCCATCTGGACTATGTCACGTCACTTGATGCTGACCATAGAAAAGATTAACCTGCAGGAACCACAGGGGTCTTTTCCCAATGCCCTCACTGTATAGGCAAAGGAAATGAAATCCAGAAAGCTAAGCGACTCAGTGACAGAACTTGGACTGGAACTCAGGCCTCCCGAGTTTCAATGACAGTTGTTAATCATGCAAATTCACTCTTTGAACTCATAAAATCTTTCCTTTTTCAATATTTTTTTTTAATCACAACATCCTGTGAAATGGGTAACTTGGGTGTTATCACCCTCATTTTTTACATGCGTGCACAGGCTCTGTGTAATTTAAAAAATCTGAGATTTTTAAGATTATGTGACCAATATAAAGCCAACCCATGACCTGGAGTCTGTCCATCACTTTCATTTCAGAAACATTTCAAGGCAAGGAAGGGTAAATGACATATTTGCTATGACAAAATATTGACAAAAGTAATGGGATATATTTCACACCACTTAGCAAGTGTTTTCCCACCTTGGCTAGCTTCCCTAATCATCGGAGTCACTTGAGATTTACTGGCTCTGCTACAGACCCACTGAATCAGAACCTACAGGAAAGGGGCCTGGGAATTTGTATTTTTAAGTAGCTCCCCAGGTGATTTTTATACCTAGCAAACTTTTGGAAACACTGGCCTTTCTACTGGCAGTAAGAGAGAAGATGCTTCCTTACACGTTTAGAATGTTTAGAAGTAAAATGCAAGTACGGCAAAACTGACTCAATCCAGCTACTCTCTTGTAACACACAGGCAAGATAGATGACTATGTCACAAGTGGGTAGACAAACTGCCAAATACCACCTACTTCTGGGTCAGAGACAGTTTGGAACTCCACCAAGAGAAACTGGGCAATCGTACTCAGTCTATTTCCATGGCAGGGACGAAACAATTCTAATCTCACTGATCTTTTCATTAAAGAATAAAGCAATCTCAGGGCATTAACTGTTGACAGTAATGCAGGCCATGGATTTCATGGATTAGCCAAACCACAAACAATCTAGAACATGTCCACAGAACAATTCTTTGTGTAGTATAGGAAGTGAAAAAAAAAGAAAGAAAGAAAGAAAAAAAAGCAATCAGGCCGACTAGAACTATTGGTTTAATAACTCAATCTAACACTTGTCACTAAAAAATCCATATGTCCATCTGCACAGTAACACTTTCTCATAAATGCTTAGAGATTCTCTGTTATGATATCATGTAATATGTATAATACTCTAGCTTTAAAGTATTTTCACATTTATTAATACACATTATCCTTACAATAACCCTGTGGGGAAGACAAGAATTCTAAAGAAATGGGAAGGATTGTTTCAATTAAAGTTTCTTAGTAGAATGCAAATATTCTGAAGTATACCTGATTTACCTTTGATTTCAGGCAAAACAAGGTATACAACATCCCTTATAAAGTTGAAAAGAATTTTAAACCCTAAAGTGTTCATTAAATTATTTTTAAAGGATGGGAAATCATTAATGCAATGCTGATTTAAATGCTAAAGTCAAGATTAAAAAAGAAAGTGAATTAAGTAACTAAGCTTTACTCCTCTGAATACCAATCATACTAGATCCTGATTTAAAACGATTTCTCTGTTATATAAAAGCTAGCTCTTTTTTCTGTACTATAGATCAGCTTTAAAATAGTGACAACAGTGAAGTACTATAGTGAACAGTTTATTCGTGAAAAATTGACATTTTAATATTATGTTTGTATATATGCTTATTAAAACTCTAATCCAACGAGGTTCAGCAGTTATTCTCTACTGGCATTTTGCCTTTTATTTTTCCTCAATCCTCAAACTCTCTAAATTTTGGCAAAACTTATCAGTGTAATTCTTTCTGTTAGAAGAACATAAAAGATAAACTTCAAAAAAAATGATTTTTCTGGAAATGGTGAACAAAGCTAGAAAGTATACCACATGTGAAGAGAATGGTATTAAAATCAAATATCCACATTCAGATTACAACAAAGAACTACTTGGAGATCCAAAAATTTGTCAAAGTTTTTATCCAACTTCATATTACCAACAGGTTCAGATAAGAATATGTTTTTTTCTCATGGGAGAGGCGCCATCTGAGTTACTAATTAAATAACTTTTGTATAGTTCCTTTTCTTCCCTGCACAAAAGGTCTTTTTTCCCTCCCATTCTTCCTCTCCTTCTTTCTTTGTTGATAGTGTTTACTCCCAAGCCTGCTTCTGAACTCTCTGTCTAATTAGCTCTTGATAGATCTGCTGCCCTGTTTCCACAAACATTTAATTCTGCCGTCAGTCCCATTTACATTACAGCATGTTGCATTGTCTTTTACCAGCCTAATTTTGTTTGAGTGAATGTAAATCCCATTAAGCAGTCACCTATTAGACTGTGGCATATAAACTCCAAAAGCCTCTTTATTACAAGAATGAACATAAGGCCCAATTGATAAAAGATTTCTGGGGCATTTCAATCTAATGTCTACTTTCAAATATTCTGTCTGCTTTTAACTTCGCCTAACTTTTTCAAAGTATTTGACAGAGTTCCTGAATATCTTTGTGTCTGTATATCCCATACCATGACATACACAAGCATCACTTGCTATTGTCTTTAGGATAAAAAACAGTATTTTTTTGCATCGAAATTAGATGTTTAATATGTGTTTTTGCCAATAGTTATATTATTTTCCCCTTGATACCCCAACCATATTACATTCAAAAGACTTCATGAAGGTGTTTACAAGTAACAAGATGTCTTATAGATCCCTCTGGAAAGAGTTCTTGAACACTAAACAATCGTGCAGAACTCCTGTAAGCCTCAGTGTTTCCTGAAAAAAGGCTGAGACACATCCTGAGAGGTCTCCTGAGAGGCAGCCCATCAAACGGCAAGCAGGGATTGGCATCAGAAACAAACAGGTTCCTCTTATAACTTTAATGTAATCCCAAAACAAAGGACACAAGATATATGAGGTAATTAGCAGTCCTGGAAAGACAAGGTAACCTATTATAAAGGCCACTGGTGTTTATATCAATATTCTCAGTCAGATTAATTTCAGGTATCCATTTACATCTAAGTGAGGGCTCAGGGCCGACTCTCCCCAAAATTGAGTGATGTATTCAGCACCACAGTCACAAAATTCTGTAGTTGAAGGTAGGGGTGAGAATGGCTTTCTTTCCAATTTCTGCTGGTAATAAACTCAGAAAGACACCCATGAAGTGCAAACACTCATACGCAAAATTATTTCTCACCCCTGCAGGCGTGTCAAAGCCAATATTTCAGGAAGGCATAGATTGCTGAAGGGGACTGTGATTTTTTGCGTGCCGTGAGTCCCCAGAAACAACAAACATTCCAAAAGAGACTGTGCCCAAAATTGTTAATAATTTCATGCAGCTTTTTGCCATGATGACAAAATCCAGAAGAAGGCTGAGTGGAGTAATAGGTTAGCTGTTATGCAACCTGATTTACATAGTAATAATAATATTTATTATATTATATTATATTATTATAACAGATACTTGTTATGGAGTTAACCTGGGTGAAGAACATACGCAAACATGGGAATTATTATGATAAATATATGCAATTAAAATGAAGCATTAACAGAGTTTGCTGTAATGAAAGGAAAAGGAGTATCTGTTAATTATGTAAAATGAATGGTTTATGTTATTTTAAGAGGAGAAAAATTTACAAAATATTTGAGCATTAGAATTGGATTTATAAAGAGTTTGCACCCAGACAACCCATACTTTGATATCATTTGGTTTTCAAGTAGAGATTACAAAACCCTACAAGCTTAAATACTCAAGGCTCAAAAACACCCACGGGTGTAAGTAAAAACAATTCCCTTAGATGGTAGGCTCCTTATTTCTTTTTCCATATTTTTAAAATTTTGATTACTGGCTCGGTTAGATATATGAGTTTGACACTATTGTTTCTCTTTCTGCCCTTTATGTAATACTAAAGACAGCATTTTATTGAGCTATGATATATGCAAATATGTTGCAATGGCCAACATGAGTTGGCTGTTTCTCTTATGTGTGCCCTCATGATTACTTCAATCCTGATACCAATACTTTGAAGGGAAAGACTAGTTGCAAAAGTGGGAGCTGACTAGCATTATTATGGTACTTGTAGTTTCTTAAAGCTTTCTTAAATGTTAAAATTCTTCACTATTTTGAAATATGACTAATTTCTAAAGGAAACTAGCTTTAAAAGTTGGGAAAAATATGGTTGTGAGCCTATAAGAAACATAAGTGATTCATAATAAGTAGATTAAAGGAATTTGAAGGTGAGTAAACAGGTACATGTTTCAGAATCCACATAGATTTCTAAAAGATAAACTTTAAAAACGTAACTGGCAACTTTTTAAAAATATCTCCACATTAATTCAGGTAACAATATAAAATCTGTTTGACTCAGTCTCTGTTTTGTCTTTAAAAATGAAGGAATTACCTCTTCAGTTGTCAAAATTAAATGAGATGATTAATGAACGAGTCCAGGTATACCCCTTTTACTGCACTTTGCTTTCTCATGCTTCACAGATCCTACCTTTTTTTTTTGTTTTTACAAATTGAAGGTTTGTGGCAACCCTGGGTTGAGCAAATCTATTAGCCATTTTTCCAACAGCTCATTTTGTGTCTCTGTGTCACATCCCATAAAGGTATGTATATTGTTTTCTTTTGTTTTGTTTTTTTTAGACATAATGCTGTTGCACACTTAACAGACTACAGTATGGTGTAAACATAACTGGGAAACTAAAAAAAAAAATTGTTTGACTCACTTTATCACAAGATTCATTTTACTGTGGTGGTCTGAACTGAACCCGCGATATCTCCAAGTATGCTGTATTTGCTGACTTCTTAATACACGTCCAACTGTAATAGGCACTGTATAGAAAATAGTGAACAGCCTGTTTTTTACAGATCTTACTTGATAGTGGAGAAAGCAGACAAAACTCCATATTTAATAACAGCTTTCATAAGCTCTGACATGGTCAGTGATAGCCATAATCTTGCTTCTTCAGTATGCTAATCCTTCTCCTCTAAACAGAATTTTTCATTTTAAAAAGAACTCATCCCATGAGATTCTGGTGAACTAATCCCTGTACCTACCCATGAGGGAGTAACCACATCACTCATGTCTAGCCAATGAGATGATTTTATTTCCTCTGTCTATAGTGACTGGAGTTATTTGGCAAGAGACACACTCTTTGCAGTAAAGACACAACTGGGAAGACTGTATAAGCAGAGAACTTATTTGAGCTCATTTTGTCACACTTTGGGGAAACACTGCCTAAGAATAACATGAAAAATAAAGAGAAAATCAGAGCTGAAATATTTAGAGTGAGACAGTGTCTTGACAACACAGTCTCGCCCCTGGATCTATGTGTGCCTGAAACCCAATACTTTCCTGACTCCCCCATTTTGTAAGCCAACAAGATTCTTTTGCTTTTGCTACTTTACACTAGGTTTTAGTCATTTACAACCAAATGGGCTCTAATTTAAAGTACAGGGGACAATAAATAGTAGAATAAAATAGAGACAGGCCAGTGCCTCAAGCAGAGAAAATAGCAAAAACGCTCTGAATGAAAATGATGGTGTATCTAAAAACCCCCAAACATAATAACACATTCACCAAAACTACAACTATATCTATAACTCTTTTTAGTAGTTATGATCTATAGATTCCACTAAACCTTGATTTGTGGGCCTTGGAATGATATTCCTACCTAAAAATAAACATTCCCATGAGACCAATTTTTCATCCTAAATTTCTATCTCATTCAATCCACTGGGCTATCAAACCAAGGGAGTTTGTTCAAAATGCAGAATCATTTAGAAAGGTAGGAGACACAAAGCCTTCAGTATGTAGACAGAGGAGGCAGCCTTGAGTAAGCCACCAGCCGGGAGCCTTGGGCGGTCCAAGGACAGCCAGGGAAAAGCAGCCTCCTGAGGCCACTGAGCAGAGCACTTTTGGGGAAAGAAAGAAACTGAAGACAAAAACTGCCTACTCCCCAATTCTGCCTTAAGCCAACCCTGGCTGCATAATTCATCATATACTTGAAGTAAAATAAGGGCAGTTTTGAAATACTGTTTTCCACAAATATTAATCTGAAATTTTTGTATATTTTAAATATGAATTTAGCGGCTTTAAAATCTGACTTCACTTATTTATTCTGATAGTTTTAGAGTAAACAGTCCTAAGAAAGAGTGATAAACGGCATTTTTTTCTAAAAAGAGAGCTGGATTCTTACAATCTGATAATGAGGGGCTGGATATTTGACAGTTACTTGACAAACAAGTTACATTCAGCAGAATGAAAAAAAAGTTCTGTGAGAAATTCACTGAGTTAGTTAATATCCAATCAGCTATTTATAATTGCCTAAATCTCTTTATAGACTGTTTGTTGCAATTCTCAAGAACCTGAGTCAGCCAGGCTTACACAAACTCCCCTTTGCTATCTTTTGTATTTCTGGTGCCTATTAATATAATATCTGAATGACACTGTATAAATTCAAAGCCTTTCTTTTTTGCCTGAAGGAGGACAGCAGAATTGGGCCCAATGGGAGTTCTACATAAGTATCTGAGGAAAAATTTAGTCTACTGGAAGGGCAGGTACTAGCTTAGGGATTTAACTATTACAACAAAGTTTTATGGGAAAAAAAGGAAGTGACAATAGTATGGGGGATTTTGTTCTCCTACTTTTCCCAAGTTGAACTACTCTGAAAAAAAACAAACAAAATTTGGATAAGATTAGTCCCAAGTTATGGCATCCTGAAATTAGCATTCCAATTTACAAATCCTGAATATCATTTAGATTCTATAGCATACAAATTCTATAAAAGATTTGACTGAAACCAAACCTGCTAGCCTTGCAACAAGAAACATGAAAACATGAGCTAAATGTCTTCTCCTTCTCTAGCATACTTTAAAATCCTTTACTATAAAAAATGCCAAATAAATTTAAGAACCAGTAATTTATGTAGAAAAATTAAGCCTTTTCTAAAGAATAAAAAGTTAGAGAATGCCCATTTTTCTGCCATCAAATTAGCATTTGCTTTAGTCCTTTTATTCTTATATTTGCATGTTTTGATCATGAAAAGTCATAAATGTATATATTATATATTTTACTCTAAAAAGAGGGTGGGGGAGGGAGGATAAAGCAAAGTCCATTCAGACAGCCACACGCAGGCCTGTTCCCTTCTCAGATTCCTGATTCCACAGATGTCTGGTGTACACCATCCAGTTTCTGCACACATATGCAGAAATCTACAGCAATACACTGCACTGTTTGATATGTGGGTAGTAGTCTTTACCATATAAAACAATTAGATGAGAAAAATATAAATTTAAAAATCTAGAATGCAAAATAAAAATTCTAGACTCAGACTGCAGTGAGGAGAGATCCTAGAAATCACCTCTCTGATTTCATGATTATGGATTCTAAGCATCAGGGCAGCTAGCTCCTTAGAGCACTCAGTTAATTAGTGGAAGAGCTCCAAAAAGACAAGATCCTTTACTTCTAGTATTACTTTTTCATAATTTTAGGCCACCAATCATTAGCAGTCATACTTCACATACTATGTTTAGTTTCCCTGTGTGTATATGTGTTTTATATAAGGAATAAAGGCATTTTGATGGACTAGTAAGTCTGGCAAAGAGAAAATATCAGTAAGACTCTGTTCAGTGTGAGAAGCAATCAGTAGCGACCATATACATGCAGTAGGCATTAGGCCAGGCAGTATAAGCAGCATGAAGACCTAGTGTCTTTCTCATAGAGCTTACAATCTAATGAAACAAGATTGAAAACACAACCACAATGAGTGTGTACATGTGGGGTGGGATGGAGGGCTGAGGGAGGGCTGCATGTGTGTATAAAAATGATTACTCTAGTTGGGGGTTATAAGAGACCCCAGGAAAGAGGGTAGCTGTTTCGGTATTTGGGAATTTTCCTGTGGCTACTTATGAATTTCACCTCTACCAGCCCACAATGCCTGATGGAGTAGGAAGCTCACTATAGAAAGAAGAGTTATGCGTCAGCCATTAAGATATCGGTGCGTGAAGGTTGAATCATAGCACCATATCTGTTTAAGCATGCTTATAATTGAACTAGCTTTTACATAGGCCCTGGCAAGATCTTTCTGTATTGACTCTATTAACTAACAACAGAAAATAAAAACGTGCAGAATGAATCCAAGGAATGCCTAAGAGAATAAGTCAATAGTTGTGCATATATTTAATCAGCTTTAGTATGATCCTATCATGTATTGAAAAAGGTTTTGTATTGGAGTTTTTTCTTTGGAAGTGAACAATTTGCATTAAATTTAACATTAATTTCTTTGTTAATGGTAAATTAGGCCCATTTGTGCAAGCATAATTAAACATGCTATAAATGTGTGGTTGGGAAAATCCATCATGGGTGCCATTTAGTTTGTTCTTTCAAACATTCTACCAGTCATATATTTTTGTTTATTTTATATTGTGGTCAATTAATTAATTAGATATAGTATGTAGCACAATGCCGGCAACAAAGTAGATGCCCCAAAACAGACATTTGTTTAACATTACAGATTTTTGTTTCTTTTCTTAGTTACAAAGTCTTAATATTTATAACTATAGACTAGCTTAAATTGAATACTTAGTTAATGAGGAAAATCAGATTTAATACACTGTAAAGCAAATTCCTAATATGCATTCTCCCCTAATGGAGTAAATATTGCAGAATATTTAACTCTGCTTTTCAAAACTATTTAAGTCTTTTCAGAACAGCTGTAGTGAAAGTGAAATGGCAGAGATAAAGGAAAATAGTTTGTAGTTTGTCTGTGAACCCATTATAATTAATTTTCCTATGTGTCTTCATAAATATGATCACTTTATTACCAAAAAAATACTAATGTGACTAACATTTACTGGGGCCAATTTTGTGTGTGTTACAGAATTCTATCATCAAAATATTCTGATAGCAATAACATCTGTTTTTACAGATGAGGGAGCTGAGGTGACTATAATCCTTAATATCTTTGGCTATAATTCTGAAACTAAATTTCTGAAAAGAGTTTTTGCATTATTTTCCTTTTGTCTGAAAAACTGACAATTTGGAATTGATGTAATCCTACTTTGTCAATTGTCAAACACCTCTTTTGAATTCTGCTTATGATTTCCAACTTCCCAAAATTCTCTGGGTTAATGATTCCTATGAATCCTTTTATAAATTATCATTTTAATTCATTTTCATTTTATAATTGGAAGGAATTTAGAAAGGATTTTCCCAAGACTATGTAAAGAATGAGGCTCAGGAGTGAAGTGTTTTGCTCACTATCAGAATTTGTTAGTGGCAAAAGTAAATATAATTAGAATTTAGTTCTTACTATTCATTCACTGGACTTTGAAGATACCACCCATAATTTGAACTTATATCCTAGTGATTCCTAGTACAACTGTCATCGATATAATCATATAATAATCACAAATAATAATTAATAAGCATAGCTTAATACTATTCAAATTAACTTAGAACTAAATTCAACCAATTTGAAAATAATTATGAAAAATGTAAAGTCAATCAAATAAGAGAAAAGCATTATATTTAAGGTAAATGAACAGTAGTAAAAAGTTTAGATTTTCAAAGCTTTCAACGACTTTTAATGCAAAAGATTATGAAATTTACAGAAAAAAATTAGTGGAAAATTATAAAACTCCTAATAGACATTTGGACCCTTTTTGTGTGAGAGCAAAAAGTTAATTTGGCTAACATTTAGAAATTATTTATCTATAAATGCAATAAATAGATCAAGTAAAAATGTGTTAAAAACTCAATAAAAAGAGATGGTCTTCAATTTTACTATTTAATCCAAGTTTAAAACTGAACTCAAATCAACAAAATAAATAGGGTCCCAAGAACTCTAAAACAAAAAAATTCTGTATTTCTAAGGATAGCCTTTGTATTCCAATTTCATTTCACTGTTGCAGAAGGTATATCCAAATACAGAATAAACACAAGGTTTTAGAATCCAATTCAATCTGATAGAGAAACCTATGTAGAAGTATCTAACATGCAAAATAACTTATGAATTATCTATACATTTTATTTGAAATATAAAACTATAATTAAGGAGAAAACAAATGACATGAAAACTGTGTTTATGTCCTTCTTACTCAGGTAATCTAAAATATATTTAAAAGGTGACTTTTTTCAACAAATCATTTTTTTGAATTCTATTTTACTTTCTCTCATGTCATTCATGATTTTAAGCCTTTAAATTATAGAAATTATTATTCTTACATATACAAATGCACTTTAAACTGCAGAGCCACATGCATTTTACCTAGTGATACCATACTCAAGCACTCTAGTAAAAGTTATATGACTCTGAATTTTGTCAGAAACATCTCCTTTCTTATAACTATTTATATAGGATTTTCAAAACTTAGAATTAAAAAAAATTAAATATACTTTTTAAAATCCCAAAACATATGATACTGCCCAGAATTTTTTAAATTAATGCCTTAAAGTAAGCAAACAAATGAAATATGAAAATCAAAGACAATACAATAAAACTAAATTCTAAAATAATGTATAGATACAGTACTATTGGCCTACTCTAAACAACTTCTGAACTCAGGTCAGGAAAGTGAATGACTGTAAGGGACTTGATAGAGTGATAAAATCTGGATGGATAAATCTCATTCAGGGTCACTTCCATATGCCCTCAGGGCAAAGCCAGGCATGAAGCCTTCACTGTGTTGTTACCTATTGAATTGGGTCATATTGCTGCATGGCTCTGTGATGAGGCAGCATGGGGAGAACCAGCTGGCCAAGGCTAATGTACCATCTGGGCTTTAAAAATATTGCCAATTGTATTGGCAGAGCAGAAATTGTGAGTTTGTAATCGAGCTATAAATCATAAGCAAGTCTTGAAAGTTGTCAATTAAAAGTCTGACATATTGATGTCCTCAATGCATGGGTGACTTCTTGCTTTTTAAATATCACTATTTACATGCTAAAACCCCTTTTAAATATCAATCTTTATTGAATAAAAATTCTAGAAGCACTGATAAGAAAACAAATGAGTACATTAAGAAATATAACTTAGGACAGGTCAAAAAAATGAAAAGACAAATTGGTTTGATCACACAGTTGTAGAATACTTCAGTATCCAAATGATCTAGATTTGAACTTTAAAATTTAAAACTTAAAGTGAGAGATTTTTGGAATATCATTCTCATCCTTGTCTCTGTCCCATATGAAAAGGAAATCTAAACACATACACTTATTCTTTCATACACACATACACAAATTATTGTCCATCTCAGCATCATGATCTAGTGGAAAGAACTGTATCAGATTAGGAAAACCTGAGCTCAAATCCTTGTTTTGTTGCTTACTAGTTCCATAGCATTGTACACATTATTTAATCTGTGAATCACAGTTATGTTATACAGTGATATGGGAAGGTTAACAAGATTAGATGTAAATCACAAAGTAGCTGTGAAGTAAATGGCAATTGTTTTATTGTCACAGGCAAACATTGCATTTGCACAGTCTTTGATTTAAATGTTATATGTTGTTACTAAACAAAACAAATACACAAATTTTATCCAGAAAGCAGGAAGTATGAGATTGGAACTGAATAGCCATAAGATTTTTGCCAGTTATTCATCAATGCCAAATATCATTCAGGCAACTGTTAATGCTTCCTTTATTTTTTAAATTATGTTTGAGGTAACTCAGATGACCCGAAAATTGATCAGGCTCTGTTGCCATTCTATAAGAACTTCTGGGATATTCACTAGACAAGACAGCTCATTGGACAGCTACTATTCATTGAATACTCAATATGCAACCAATTTTATATTTGGTACTTTGTATGCATCATATCAAATTTAAGCTGTGATGGTTAGGTGACTATAATGGGAATCTCTGTGATGGCCAGCATTAATACTACTGCTAGAATCGGTCAAGACTAAAGCATCAGAAGAGCCAGACAGATATTACAGACCCCTAGCAGCTCTCTACCAATTTCTACTCCCCCATCTACGAATCTCTGGGAAAGTCCAGGAGAAATATAGAATGGAACAAGAAAGCTAATCAAGGGGATTTCAGAGGACAGATGATTTCCAATGAGGCTATTAATTCTACCTGTTTCTAATCCAAGAAAACCACTGAGATATCCAACATGAAATGCCATATATATAACAGTTTTTCTGTAATATTCACAAATATTTCAAGGTCATATACTAGCATTTGGAAGAATAATGAAATAAATGCATTCAAAGGAACATAATTAAATTATCATTCCTTCTCTATCCTCTTTCCTCTCTGCATCTGTGCTGGATATTGTGTCCTCAATTTCCAAACCTACTTCCTATCCTGCTCTTATCTCAGGAGGATGACCTCTTTGGATTGCATCTTGTTGGTCAATTGCCTTCCATCTGAATGTGAACAGTCAGTAAATCTTGGGGAGCAAGAGAAGAGAGACTTCAAAGTATTTGCTAGGGCTGGGACCAAGTGAGGCAAGCGAGACACCATGAAATTTAAGGAGGAAACACACCTATGGCACTAAGTTACTGCATCCTACTAATGTCTCTCCCTCCAAAGAGACTAACCTCCTTAAATCCAACTCTCATGGACCCCAGTACCACCGGTCAGTGGCATGCTAACGACATGTCAATGTTGCTATCTTTATCTCACCATCCCTTACATATTCCCACGGTGGCTCAAACATCTAAAGGTTAAATTCCCTTTCCAGCAAGGACATTGTCTGATAAAGCCTCATTTCAAAGTTCTAAGTCAATATACGTTATTTTGCTTTTCACATCTGAATACAAATTTAGGATTACTATTAATACTTGAGTAAATAAATATTTGTAAGCATCATATTTACATATTGGAAATACTTTTAAAATTAAGTGGCAATAAACTATAATCCACTCTAAACTCTTACATAAATCTCTCAGCTTTCGTTTGAAAATAATGTATGTGTATGAAACATATTTGTATGAAAATCATTTCATTGTAACAAAGATCAATCTTTTGTTGGGTTTTATTTTTTATTCTTCATCTCTACCCAAAAATGACATTTTTAAACATCAATGAAATCTTTGTGATCAAAACAGATCAATTCTGTAATAGAAGTGTAATCCCAGTTTGCCAGTTTCTTAAAGCTAACAATTTATAATTCATTTGGTAATAAATGTTATAATACTAAAAGAATCAGAAGGTTTTTCAAAAGGGAAAAATATATATAAAGCAAATCTGAGTGAAGTAGACATAGAAAATACTTGTAAGCTCAAACAGTACATTACATAGTCTATCACTAGATATTTTAAAATAAAATTGTACTCATAGCTTTTTGCTGTATTTAATTCTGATATCTCAAATAAAGGGCAAATGTTTCTAGAAAAATCTGAAAGGTGATGAATGAAACAAATATCATATTTAATAATAATAAACTTAAATTTAATCATATATTTGAAGGGCCAATAGCAATGATTTCTTTATTTATTATAAAAATGTTTGTGACCAATCTTCCTTAAAATACTATATGGAAAACTGATAGATTTAAATTCAAGGTAAAAATATTTTAATTAAATATTTAATCAGTCTATAAAAAGTAATGAAATAGAACATAAGTAAAAACAAATCCTTATTTGAATATGGAAGATAATGTGGAACCCTGATACTATATATATTTGATTGAGATGGAAAAGATAGGAAAAATATATCATCATCTAATATAATTCATTTTAATTAATAGTTTTTTAAGGGGAATCTTTTGGGAGTTGAACATTTTATTTTAAAAAATACCTTCCATTAAAATACAACTTGGTCTAGTTCCATAAGTACAAACATAATTTTGAATTTTGGAACTATTCTAGGTAAGGATGTAAATTTTATTGTTGCTCACCTATTTCCTACTTAAAGCCCAATCCTATTCTATACCACGAAGTAAAAGAGGTCACTCTCTACATAAAGGGAAATGCATTCACATATTTGCTTCTCTTTCTGTGTACTCTAACTCTAAAGATAAATATTGGATATATGTTACACTCTAACTCTGATGTTGGAAATTAGAAGCCAATGTTCTATGTCTGTAATAAAACAGTTTGCTTTTGTAAAAATAAACACTTAAGAGTAATTTTTTTCCTATATCTTCCAACCCTGCTAAGTCTGCAAAGTCCTTTAAAGAACCTCTGTGTACATAAAGAAAAGACTCATCTTCATTTAGACTCCCTGGGGAACTCACTACTACCTCCCTTGCCTGGGACACTACTATATTTAACCTTTCTCATGATCCTTACTGAAACCTTTCCATACATAAGACATTTACGAAAAGCTTCAACAGAGGCATTAAAGATGTTCCTTTGAAAAACTGCCCTCATAAGAAGCATCAAAAGGTATAGCAAAACAATGTTTTTGTTGAGATGGAGATTAGGTGTGCAGCATTTTAATGGATATAGATGTCATAACAACCAAAGCCCAAGGAAATCCTAGAAATTGTGATACCAGGTGCTGAATAGTTGTTTCAAAGAGGGATATATCATTTTCTACATCTTGGACATGACACAGTAGTCTTTATGTATTCTGTAGCAAGTTTCCTTTTCACTATAAAATACTTTTCTCCAGGTGATAAATAACAACTACCATTTATTGTGAGCTCCATTTTCCAGGTGCCAGCCAAAGAGTTGAAGGCTTTGCATAGATTATCTATTTAATACACAATTCTGTGAGGTTATTATGATTATTGATTTTTTTTACAGAACAAGAAAATGAGGAATAATTAACAACTTATCCCAGATCACACACAGTTAGCAATAAAAGAAAATCTAACAAAATAATTCAGCCCACTAAGCTACACTGCTTCCTTATATAGTTAAAGAGACAAGAAGTCATACTCATATTGGCAGCAATTATTTTTGCTATAAAATTAGGAATTGTTTATGGACGATTAAATCCTAATACTGGTACAAATGCTGGCTAATCCTTTCTTGAAGATGCAATGGTTACCTTCTTGATGCCATATTTACAGGAAAAATGTAAGTTGTTTACCAAATATACATTATGAACAAAACACAGTGTTAGAAATAATGTTTTAGAAAATAAAGACTCGTCACCCTCATCTACAATGCATACATTCTTATTAAGTTCACTCATCCTCTCCACTAGTATTTACTGAGTGCCAACCATGTATAAGAAATTGCCCTGGGTACTTTGAAATGTTGCCTTATCTTCCCTTGAGATTTTACTTTGAGTCTCATTACTGAATATCTGTGTATAATAATGGCAGGGACACAGAGGTAATGATATAGCATTATTTAGAAATAATAGTCCCAATAATGCCAGCATGTTATCACCATCCCAGGAATCAGGATAAACAGCAGGCCGCTGGAAACTTAAGATTTCAAGCACTAATGAGCAATGATAGCCAACCGAACAGTGGTTTGTTTCAAAATATTGGTGAATCAGTATAATAGTTTTTTCACAAACTATCTCTTTCAATTCAGCTTGTTTTATTCACAGCACTGCCTCAAAGCATGGCAGAAATTTGTTTGTTTCTAGTTTGACATTTTAACTACTGTGTCCTACATTAGATCAGCTGGAGATAATCTTGGAGAAAGCAGTATTTTCTTTTCATGAAGGTACAAACTTATGGTCCTACATTTTTGTTTTTCCTCCTTTCTTACCTAAATCATTGGAGCAAAAATGAGAAAAGCCATTACATCAGCGAATTAGTTCACCAAGCAGTAGCCTCAAACCACAGGTTAATGTGAACTGTTCAAATATAATTACTTAAAAGGAAAGGATGCATTACTTTTGTGTGTTTGCTGGTTCATTGCACCATTGTCGGAGATTGTCAATAAACAAATTACATCTAACACTGTGCCCTTCTGCTGAACATGTCTCCGGAGACTATCTACTTGCACATTATGGTTTGCTTCATTTTTTGTGTGGCCCATATTCACAAACTCTTGGTTTCAACATTTTAAAACATCCTCAAATACACATAACACTATCTAATATCTAATATTAGATATCAATAAGAAATTCATGTTGTTATTTGGGATTTCTTTGTGGGCTTTTTAACACTGCAAAATTTTGAATATCTGATATATCTGCATTTTTTTGTGAGGATGTCCAAACTTTGATCAGATTCATAAAGGATCCCAGTCCTCTCCCTAAAAAAAGAATGGTTATGAAACATTGCTGTGGAAAAACTATTTTTAATAGACACTAATACCTGAGATGGCAGAAACTGAGATGAGACAAAGGCAGGGAATTTATTGCAAACTAGGTGCCACATATAAGCAATATACCTGCTTTATTTTATGTCATGTTCAAAGCATAAGAAGATGTAATTATCTCTATATATTTTTTCAGGTGAACAATTACAAATGAAATTGGAGAACCTGAGTTCTACTCTTAGCAATGTTTTTGACCCTTGGGCAAATGAGGCTTATTAAATGCTTACATATCACGATTTCTGTCTCTTTCAGCCAGACATTATAGAGGTAAATTTTAGGAAAATTCTGTAATGTCTCTGCATGTGCTTTACTCGCATCTCAACAAAGCAAGGACCTGTATACTCATCAAAATAGTTTTGATTCAGAAAAGATGGCTGGAAGACAAAAATAGATTTCCTCAGTTACTTTCTTTATTAAATCAGGGATATGCCTCCATTAAAAATGTTTCCTATAAATGGTGCCAAAAGATTTGGACAGTTAAGTAGTTAAATGCTCCGGCCGCTGGATCATTATTGTTAGATGGTATATGCTGGGATGCTTTCACGACACCTTCAAATATTGTAAACCTTTCCTTTCCTGATTTCAGGATCTCCTTTACCTTACCGTAGCTTCCTCTACCACAGTTAAACCCAGATACCTGAAAGTCCTCAGATATTATAATATCACTTTTGCCTACATTTCTTTTACAATGTTAAATGAATGTAATATTAAATATGACACATTTTTCATTAGACACTACCCCAAATCCTGAGAATATATAGTCTGAAAGTTTGAAATAGGATAAAATCTAATGATTTAAAAATCAGAGAACACTATATGACACTAAAGAATATAAATATAAGCATATCAATAAATTGTTTCAGTCTATATTGCTATGTGCCCCCAGAATGATTCATTCATTCAATTAACATGAACTAAGCATTCACTTTGAACAGGTATCATGCTAAATGTTGAGCATAACTTCAGTGAACATGAAAAATTTGGAACTTCTGCCACAGTGGAGATTTATTTTAGAAATTATTATAGATTTAAGGGCTGATGCATACAGGTGCATGAATTATGCACCACATAATCCAAAGCATCATCATTTCCCCTGTACAAGTCCCCTCTAAAACCCTTACATTCTACATTATCCTCTTTGATTCTCAAAAATGGATATGTAGCAAGGAGTATTTGAAATCACAGAGTAAACATGGTTTTGAACTTTTGGTAAATGACATTATACTCTTTTTTAAAAAATTAAAAACAAACTGAATTTTAAATTTACATATAATTTTAAAATTAAAATATAAACCTTTGAGATGTTTTTAATGTATTGGCAGGGATACTAACTCTTTATCCTCTGTCATCTAGGACGCCAAAGCTGACACATCTGAGCATCGCTGTGCCTTGTCGATGTTGACAGCCCTCTCATTAACACCATTAGCAAACGGAGGGTGTTTGGAAAACCACCTGATTTAAAGTTAGACAGACTGATACACTTACAGGCATGGGATCTTGGCCAAGTTAACAAAAGACTGTGAAGCTCAGTTTCCACATTTGTAATTAGAAGCCAATACATATATTTCAGGAGTTTGTTAATGAGATTTAATATATAAATCACCTGGCATACAGGTAATTAAGTTGCACCATCAGTTCTTGTCTCTCTTCTGGAGTTATTAGATATGTGCTAACAAGCAGATAACACATTTAATACAAATATTTAATAATATACTTATATTTAAGTAGATGTAAGCTATGTTTGAGATTTTTTCCCATTTAAGAGTACTTATTTTTGTTCTAGTCAGTAAAATGGAATCAACCTTACAGCATAACAGCTTTCATTCCACAACTCCACGTGTTCGAATTTATGACCCACCAAAATAAGGGGTGAATTAGATTCCATTTTATTACCCCATATAATTGCAACAACAAAGGATTAGCAAACTATGAGTTTCTGAATTTTCTGAGCAATCACCTTCTCTATTTTTATTAGGGAAACGGTATCTCAAAAGTCAAATAATTTCCATAATTGAAGAGAGTGATGAATGGCTCTTCTTAACTGCCAAAAGGATAAAACATTATGACCTCCCATAAAACATGAATGATTATTTTAGCTTTAAGTAATTAGTGGGATTTTACTTCTTTAAAAGGCCCTTATTTTTATTGTTAAGAAAACAGACGTATTCTCTTTTCTTTCCACTTAAGTGAATTATATTCCCTTGAATCTGAAGCTATTATCTCCATGCATGTACATAAACAATTATTTATGTTAGGGAATGATAGACTCACTCTTGAGGAGGCATTTAGGAAGGAAAGAAAGAAGGGGGGGGTGAGGAGTATAGACAAGAAGAGAAAGGAGAAGAAAGAGAAGGGAGAGAAGAGGAAGAAAAGGGAAAATTAAGCGTTGTGGAGGAAGAAAGACACAAGTTTTTATTTACCTTTCTTATCAGGAGGAAGATTTATATTTGTATCCAAAGGTGTTCTAGGCCCAGAAGGAAAAAACTATCCTGAATCATCCAGTCATCACTTACATGACAACTAGAATGAACAGGAAAAGCAATGTCTTTCAAGAAAAAAGTGAGCATGTTTACATATTGTCACCTCTTCCAGTGCTTTGCAAATGACAAAGCTTCAAACAAGAGAGATGTTTCAGACATCTCCATATTTCACCTTACTGACAAAACATCCCAGTTATTTATACTTAATTATACTCTCTGTTTGATCATGTTAATATAGGAATGGCTTTTTATCCACAGCAATAAAGATATTTATTGCTTCCAAGCAGTTTAAATTCACAAATTGAGAGGAACTTTGTTCCACTGACATTTGATTTTTATAGATCCCGAAGCTGTTTATCCAGCACATGCTTATTATTGCTTAAGTCCTGCTAGTTGTAAAGAAGAAAATTAATCTCATCAAAATCCTCCTGAATACTAAACAAATTGACAAATTCCAAATTAACTGTTTAATAGATTACCTAGTCAGGCCACTATATTTTAAATATGTGACTACATTTCCCAAAATTATCATTAATTTTGATGAAGTCAAAGAAAATACTATTGATTAATAACTGAAAATTAAACTGAGTAGCTTTAAGATAAACACAAATACTTGAAATCAGAACCATCCTTTTGCTACTAACCATGGTCGTATTTCAGGAAGCCATGTATTCCCTAAGATAGCTGGTTGATCTTTTAAATATTCAGGGTAGAAGTGCAGGGAAGAGTATCTGCGTGCACAGAGGAGTATTTGCTGAAGTGTACTCCAAGAAATGATTAACAATAGAAATATAGGGGAAAAGCAAGTGTACTGGTTTGCTAAAGATGCTGGAAGGCAATATACAAGGAATGGAATGGCTTTTATAAAGGGGATTTATTATCTTACAAGTTTACAGTTCTAAGGCCATAAAAACATCCAAACTAAAACATCTAGGAAAAGATAAGTTAACTCAAGAAAGGCTGATGACTATCACATGGGAAGGCACATGGCTGGCATCTGCTGATCCTTGTTCCCAGTCCCATTGCTTCCAGCTTCTGATTCCAGTGGTTTCCTCTCTGAGCTTTTGTGGGCCTTCACTTAGCCTCTCCTGGACACAATTCTGGGTTCTGACTTGCTTAGCATTTCATGGGACAGCACATAGTGACATCTGCTCGGTTCTGCCTGTATCTAGGGATCTGCTCTCTGTTGGCACTCCAAGCATCTCCAAACATCTGTGTCTCTGCCTCTACATGTCTGCATTGGAGGTTTCTCCAAAATGTTTCCCCTTTTAAATAACTTTAGTACACTAATCAAGGCCCATCTTGAGTGAATGGAGTCACATCTCCATCTAATCAAAGGGCGACACCCACAGTTGAGTGTGTCACATCTCCATGGAAGTATTCTAACCAAAAGGTCTCACCCACAACTGGGTGTGTCACAACCATGGAAACAATCCAATCAAAGTTTTCCATCCTAAACACAAGTCTGGCCCCACAAGATTGGATCAGGATTAAAATATGGCTTTTCTCAAGTACGCAATAGTTTCAAACTGGCAAAGCAAGTATAAAAAATGGTTTTAAAGCAACTTCCCTAATTTTTTTAACATACAGAATAGAAGCTATACCATATTTATGCATCTATCTCTATGGAGACTGCATAAGCATTATCAGACTGGAGATTTTAAACTACAGGTGTACCAAAAATACTGTTATTGAGAATGTGACTTGACCAAAAATGTTACAGGGAGAATCAAAGTGTGGCGAAGTTCAGTAAGCTTCTATCTGGGATGAACTCAAAACATTCCACAGAGCTACAAAGGAAGATGACAGAATGTACAAGGAATGGAGAAAACAGATTTGAAAGATTCCTGAAAAGGTGAAATAGAATGACTTAAAAACAGGTAACTTAAATAAAAGGCATCTAAATACACACTTTGAGAAAATGTGAAAATGAATGGTAAGTGTTGGGGATTGAATCGTGTGCCCAATAAACAGCATGTTCAGGTCCCAACCTCTGGTCCTGTGGGTGTAAATCTACTTGCTATAGGACCTTGGAAGATCTTATTCATTAAGATGCACCCAAACTGAAGGGGTGTAGCCCTTGATCCAGTACGGCTGAAGTCCTTTTAAGCAAAAGAAATTGTGGGGGGAGGGGGCCAGCCAGAACTTGGAAGTAAAAAAAAAAGAATCAGAAAGGAGAAGACATCACCATGTGTACTGCCATGTGACATAAAGGCCATGTCCAAGATTGCCTACTAGCCACCCCTGAGGGAAGCAAGTCTTCTAGCCTCAGAAAATGTGAGCCAATAAAGTTCTGTTCTTAAGTCCACCGATTTTATCGCCATTTGTTTTAGAGGCTAGGAAATAAGTCTGTGCAAATTAGGCATTAGTGTCAGTTTCTATTCATACAATTAGTTTAGTAGCATTCGAATATGTAGTATAAACTAAATAACAAAATCAAAGCAGGAAAATGTAAATGAGAACTTTTTAGGCAGACATTAGATAGAAATTCCTTTGCAAAGGAATCTAACCGAGCAGTCCCAACACCCTGCCTCCTGCTCTGTGCTACTAGGAGACAGGGTTAGAGTCTCCAGGAATGTCTTCAGAGAGAAGTTCCAAATTTATGGTAAATGAAGACTAAACTTTAAGAAGTTCCTGAGGAAACTATGGCTTACTAAAATTAATGATTATTAAATTTTGGTCCAGGATTGAGGAAGGAGGGAAATAGCTAAATAATAAAATCCATAACTACCTTTAAGAATTGTAAGCCTCCACTTAAATGCTAGGCAACCAATACTAAACCTCTCCCTTAAATCCTAAACTATCCATCCTTGAGGTACACGCCAACAGCTTTCCAGTCCAGATACACATAGTTCTATTTCTCAGCAACACTTAGCTCAATGGTGCCTTCTGCAATACAAGCAGCTTGATCAATTATCCTTCCCAATACCCATAAAGATATCTGCACAATTCTCCACATTCCACTAACGTCTCTTAATATTGTCATTCTTCTCTCTGAGCATATGACCCTGGAAGTCTCCTTTACAGAAGAAGCAGAAGCCATCAGGAGAGAATACTATCATCTTTTAATACCTGTTCTCCTCTCTGTCTCTCTCTCCTAATGAAAACGTCAATTTTTTTTCCATTAAAAGTAACAAGAACAAATAAAACCAACTTATGCAACACTGAATCCCTCTCAAGTAAACACCCTCATTTTCTAAAGCATCATTATAGACAACCTTAAAAGAACAATCTACGCATATTCTCTACTGCCCACCCTCATTGCTCTTATAGCCACACAAGAAGTCTTTTTATCCCTTACTATTTTGCTAAGGACAACTGCCTCCAAAGCCAGGACATATGTACTCTGCTAAGTCTTTTCTTTAAGAATCACTTTCCTCCTTAACTTATTTGACAAAAAAATTGTATCAACCTTCTACTATTCCAATTATTATTATGGGTTTTCTTTCCGGACACCTCTTCCTCTGCCTACCTTCAGACGTTGGAATAGAACTCTGTGCTTGAACTTTTTTTTTCACTTTCCCAAGGTGCTTTTAATAGTTTCCAGATATCCACTATTCCATCTATAAGCTGACAATAACAACATTAAAATTGAAATTTTCAGCTTAAGCACCTCCTCTGAGCTCTAAGACATAACTATACTATATCTCTACCTTATTTTACAAAGACAACTGAAATTTTCCATGCTCAAAGTTGCATCATAATCTTTTCTCCTCAAACCTGTTCCTCCTCCCATATTCCTCGGCTTCATAAATGGCACCACTATACACCAGCCCCAAGTGAGAGAGCCAGGCATATTGCTCCCAGAACTTCTTTTCAGTCTAATTTTGCTGAAGAACCTGGGCCAACCTCTATTCATGCCCACCCCCCCCACCACACACACACATACACACAGATGTACTCACACAGAGCTACATAATTAATGAACTGCTTTCAGCTATCCAAAGTACCATGCTCTTTCAAACATCCATGACCTTGGTAGGTATGTTGGGAAAGTTCTTTCTGCATTAATCCTAGTAACATTTCCTAACATATATATTGTTTGTGAATTCTAGAGACCTAACTCAAGAGAATACTGACCAATCTCTTCACTGTGCCTAAGGTGAGTCCTCTAAAATCTATTCCACAATTGTGATGGCAGGTTCATGTGTCAACTTGGCCAGGCAGTGGTTCCCAGTTGTCCAATTGGGCAAGCACTGGTCTGTCTCTTGCTGTGAGGATATTTCATGGACTTAAATCATGACCACATTGGCTGCATCCATAGCTGATTGCATTTGCAAGCAGCTAAGGGGAGTGTCTTCTGCAATAAGTGACGCTTAATCGAATCACCAGAAGGCTGTTAAGGAGGATTCAGAAGTCACAATCACTCTACTTCCTGCTTTAGCCAGCCAGCCTCTCTTGAGATTTCCTTGAGGACTTTCATTGGAGCTGCCAGCTTGCTACCTACCCTACAGATCTTGGACTCTTACATCCCCACAGTTGCATGAGATACTTCTATAAATTTTGTATTTAAGATATCTCCTATTGATTCTGATTCTCTAGAGAACCCTAGCTAATACAATGTTATTTGCACCAGTGTGTATGCATACCTACAATCCACATAAAATTTAAAATTTTTTGGTTACAGGGAATAGTCTCACTTATTATAATCCCAGCATAAAACAAAGTGCTTACACAACAAACATTCTCAACAAACGTTTAAAGGAAGGGATATACCTGGAACAAGGAATGAGCAAAGTTTTCTGTATAATTGGAATTTGCGTATTGTGTATATGAGTGATTATTTGGCAAGTCATGTTTTTGTTTGTTTGTTTGTTTTGGCATGCACAGGCACTGGGCAAGCCACATTTTAACTTTGTAACAAATCATATGAAGCCAAGTAATACCAATTCTATCACAACTCCCTCTGCCACAACAAATTACACCTGAATTTAGAATTATTACTCTAATAAATTAATAACAAAAACATATCGAATTTCCTTTGTTGGATGCTCTTGAAAAATTTTTCCACATGCTAAAGTCAATGAGCATCTCTGCAAGTATGGTCTGTCTCTGGGGTGGTCAGAACATGGGTGCTGACATTTCCACCTATCAGTCAGCCCCCTCCAAGATTGCATTTAATGTGCCAAATTATGATAAAGTATCAATGACTTTGTGGTTCTTTACACTAGATAAAAATGAGAACTAGACCTGAACCCTCCCTTGAACCAATAACACCAATAGTAGCAGGAGGTTGGAGCAGATTAGAGTAGAAGTTAAAGCAAAATTCAAAGGCAGTTTCCATACTGTGAGGTTCCCAGATTCAGTACTCAGAAATCCGAGCTCTCCTAATAACTAAAAAAGCTAAAGCTCTTTAGAACAACTTTCATAAAGAAGAAATGAATAAAATAGTAAATGTGTTAGAACCACTGGAGTCTACAGTGAAAAGTAAACAATCCGATCAAAACCCAATTTTTATGTAATTAGAAAATTATACTCCAGAATTTTAAAAATTCTCTATATAGGCCTATAACGTGGTTGGCATTTTTCCATGTATTCATATTATAGTCAAGCATTTTTTTCTAAAAAAGGAAGCAATTATGAGAAATTTAAACAAAAATAAACTAATGATAATTTAATATTTTGAAAATAGTTTCAAAATGCTTTAATATACTACAAATTTGAAATGTAAAACATTATGATCTGCTTAGCTGATTTTTATGAGTTAAGAATACTCACAAAAATACTGTCTCAACCACTGATAAAAAATAATTTTAAGAGCAATTTAAAATAAAATGTAACAAATATTTACATGACTATAAAATATGTTCTTACTTGTTTCCCTGCACATAAGGAGAAATATATTTCTTAACCCAAGACAAATGCACCTAATGAATTTACAAAAGAAACATATTCAAATGTCAAAACATTATTGTGAAAAAAACATTTTCAAAATAGCCTAGACCTTCTTTAAACAACCTAAAATACTTCAGTTAGCTCTACTGATAGTTATTTAAGTAAATCTACCAAACGTGAAATATTTACTTTGGCTGCTTTATACATGAACAGCTAATTACGTTTTGAGTATATACGTAGATATGCATACATATATATTAATAACCATTTCCAACTCAATAGATAATCTCATATAATTCTATTTATGTGCAACAGTAGATAATATGGACAGAGTGGCATTCTTTTCTTATTTGATTTTAACATTTTAATAAAATCAAATATCTGCCTTCCAAAAAAAACATTTAATTTTACTTGATATTTCTTATCCAGAAAGACTATAGTTTTCTTTCCATTTGTGAAGGATTTCAAAAAAAAAAAAACTCTATAAATAAAATCCTCCCTGAATATATGCAAACTCACAAATAAACCCCATCTGTGATGGCAGTGAACTTGTGTATGATGGATGCTTGCTTTGCTGGGACAGCCGTCCATGGACACCCTTTTGCCCCTCCATCCCATTTCTTTATTTAATTACATGGCACTGGGAATACCAGGCAATAAAACTGCATTTTCATCCATAGCTGGTTTCCATTTAGAGCTTGTCATGTTAATAGTGAAATAAATTGCCCTAATTGCCAGCAAACTTCACCAAATTCACATTTCTTCCTTATTTTATTCAATATTTATTAAACTCTATGTCCTAACCTGTCTGGCTGGTAAAAGCAGTCCAGTTTCTGAATACATTTATATCCTAATTTTCAGTGCTGTCACTTTTTTATCTTACTAGAATTCTAATTTAATTCTTATAGTTTAGATACATTTATTCATATCACTCTTGGAAATGTTACTGTGAATACTTGCTTACAAATTTCTTTACCCAATAATTATGTTTTGACACTTATAAAAACATAATCATGTAAATAAAACAGAAACCAATTACAATTCTTTATGTCTTCTGTAAATACAAGCAATAATTGTACAGATTTCTCAGCGTCATTTTCAAATGACTAAAAATTATTTTGGTTTCCACAATATATTATTCATAATATGGACCCAAAATCATTTTAGATAGTTTAAAATGAAAGGCTCGAATACCACCAAATCATTAAAATGTATAAGAGAAATGCTTCAAAATAAAATCATACCTAATCTGAGGCTTAGTTCCTCATCACCATTATGTGTGTCCTTGTCTCAGTCACTTCATCTTCCAAAGTGTTAAGTTCCCTCTTCTGCTAAATGAGAGGTAGGATCAGATGACCTCTCAAATCTCCATTACCTCTCAAAGTTGTATTACTTTAATGATAAAACTCGAAGGAATTAGGAGAGAAAATAGCTCACCCAAGATCAGAGTAGATTCTCTAACAAAAAATATCAGCTCTCGGATTCCCAACCTAAACTAGAAGGCACTAAAAGATTCACGGTTCCCACTACTTCACTAAAACATAAATCATGTTGATTGCTGCCAGAAACAAACATTTAAAAAGCCTAATTTTTGAAAATATATTCCACTACTTCTTTGAATTACATAATAGAATCCATTTGATATGAATTAGAAAAATTTTGCAGAAATAGTTAGAATTTACCCTTTTCTTATGTCTATCAAGAACACAATGCTAGAATGGTGTGACGAAAGGCAATTCAGCAGGAATATTAGATAATATATACTACAGATTTGTAGCTTTCTGATCATTTATCTGAATGAAGAGAATTGAGGGGAGAGAATGCTTAGTATGCCTCTAGGATGGTTCTTTCAAATAACAATTCGACAAGGCCTTTCACTATTGTATATATCATGAGATGGAGGTCACAGACCAGTGTTGTCTAAAATACAGGGTTTTCACATAATCGCTTTAAATAGCATGTTATGTAAGGTAAAGTTATATCTTCTTTTGGAAGAAAACAAAGAAAAAAAAATTATCTCCTTGCCCAAAAAAAGGGGTGATAACGCCTTGATGTGAGGTATTCTCAAGGAGCAGCTAAGGACAGATTAAGATTTTTAAAAATCTTAATTTCAAGATTAAGATTAAAAATCTTAAACAGCAGCTTTATATTTTTTCAAAGGTTAAGACTTCAGACTGAAGTCCCCAAACCAACATTATAACCAAGAAAGAGATAACTTTGTTCTGAAGTTTGAAGAAAGGAGTTACCTTTTTTATTTTTAATCTTTACCCTACCAGAAAAATCCTCCCACAATTCCAGTGGAGATACAGATCAGATACAGAGCTGAATGGATCCCAATGATGGCTGCTTAATATAAATACCGGGATGGTCAAAATGACAATGTTGATTCTGGCATAAATAACAAGAATTGAGAAAACACTAAGTATACTCTCTTGAGCATACTTCCTGGCATATAATAGGCATCAAGAGTTCAATGAACCTGAATTCATATGAAAATCTTCCTTCCAAATGTAACGGCCCAAATTACAGTATATCCAGTATTATTCTCAGAAGTAATGAGATAGTGAATAAACATACAGAAAGAATTTCCTTTTCTCATTCATTTATTCATTCATTCACTGATTCTAGAATAGAGCAAGAATCCTAGACATCTGTCTACATTGTACTATTTAGGCACTAGTTTTAAATGAATAGGTCTGAGGAAACATCTATGTTTATAACATTTAGGATTGGCATTTTCCCTATCAAACATATACCTGCATTCAATTGCCAACTGGTATTTCAATAAAAGGCTCTGAAGGAACATTAAAAGACCAGACGTTATTTTGAAGTTTTGAAGTTTGACCCCTAGATATCTGTCTAAAGTATCAAAGGTTGATCGATATATACTGTAAAATATCTTGCCCTTATCTTTTATTTTCTTCATTTAAAAAGAAAAAAAATGTTAGCAATGATGTCTAGGAATAAAGCTGTGTGCCACAATGCTGCAGTTTTCCATACAGGATATCAGGTCATGAAATTCAGGCATGTACTTCCTGAAGCCGATTAAATGTCTTGAAGCAACGTTCAACAGACGTATGGTTCTCTAATCTGACCAAGCTACAGTATCATCCTCTTTGAAGTCAAAGTGAACTGCAAATTGCAGGCATGCTGGAGAAACTATATTAGAAGTGTTAATTAGAGGAAATATTTGTCTAGGGGTTGACCCTAAGATATTTGATTTAAATAGCCCCAGCAGAAGAGAAGTGATCTCCCTGAGGTTCTTTTCAACTTAAATTATGTAAAATTGCAAAAGTTGCTCTCTCTGAGAAGGATAATCTACCAAACGCAAATGAATGTTACAAAATTTTAAGTTAGAAGAGAGAGCACACCTAACCATCACTCCAATTTCAAATTGGAAAACTCATCTATAGTTTATGAAGAGATATGGAGAAAAACTAGGACTATTCAAAATATTCCCCAATAACTTAATGACTAATTTAATTCCCCCTCATTTGAGAACTATGCTATTTACATGATAGAAGGAAAAACACAACCAATCAACATTCTATGACTTCTGATATTACCAAGTATTTAAAATAGTAAGCACATCGATTGTATGATCCAAAAGAATACATTTAGCATACTTATTATTTATTGAACACTTATTATGAAATAAACACTTGGTTAGGTATTTTAGCAGAGCAAAGATGAATAAGACATGGTGGTCTTATAGCTCTTTTTCATCCTTAAAAAGGCCATCGTGAGAATTATCTTGTAAGATTATTACGTGACAAGGTTGAGATGACGTTTGTAAAAGTTTCCAGTCTATTGACAGGCACATAGCAGGCACACGATAAACACTTGTTACTCTTCCCTCGCACTGGCAGCAAATTAGTACTTTAAAAAAGTAATTTTAGGATGATTTAACTAATAACCAAACAGCAATCAAAGACTCTTCAGGTTATTATGTCTGTTTATGTGTACATGTGAGAACGTGTGTGCGTGTGTTTGTGCAACTCTTCTTGATTAAGTGGTAATCTGTAAAACAACTGTCAATGCCACTATATCTTTGAAGGTATTTTTCAAGGAATCAGATAACTTTAACTCTCATTTTTTCAGAATAAGAGTATGACAGTCGTATTGTTATTAATGATGTAAAGAGAGAATTCTAAAAAAACGGTACAGCATATTTAATCTCAGAATATTTTATCATCCTTTTAAAATACATTTTTTTTTTTTTTGCATGGGCAGGCACCGGGAATCGAACCCAGGTCTCCAGTATGGCAGGTGAGAACTCTGCCTGCTGAGCCACCGTGGCCTGACCAATACCTTTATTTTTAAAATGCTCAAATTATACATCATATTGGGCACATTTTTTTAGCATTACAATTAAACAATTTAAATAAAACTTTAAAGATCTGACTCTTCAAATGTTAAGGCATAATGTAAATGATACCATAGAAATGGATGCATTTCTTCTGTCAGCAAACTGGTCTTTACAAAAAAAACATTTCCTCTGAGTTAAAGTCACGTCTTAAAGTCTCATAGAGGGACTACTATTTTACTAGTAATTATTTCATCACATGCAAACTTAAAAATTTACTATTCTCCCTTCTATGCCTTCTAACATAAATATTACTATGTTAGTAATTATTAATACTAACACTATGAAATATTTCAATTTGCATTTTATGTATTCAAATATCATCATGCGCAACACTGTTAATTTACTCTAATGTTCCAGACAGCAGATTTATGCCAGTTTACAATGGCATTATCAGAGATACTGACATAGAAATATTCAGCCTGACCTCCGTACAGGGTCTAGGAAAGGAGGTTAAGATTTTAACCTAATTAACCCAGGGTACATCTTTGAAAATTCAGTACTTTCTAAAAATTTTTCATATAGCAAATATTTGTTACTCTTTCTGTTTCATTATACATAGGCCTGTCTGTGAAAGCCTTAGAATTTCTATTTATTTACCACTTTTAGCACGAATACCAAAAGTAACTTCAAGCATATCATCTAATCTTTATGTATTTGACTTTCTCCATCAATAAATACCGCTCAGTAGTTTTTGGCAAACTAAAGGAAAAATTGGGAGGAAAACTAAGTGGAAAATATTTCAGTTTCAGAAAAGAAACTAAGTATTTCACTTTTTACCATGAAAGCCAGTTGTGCCAGTTTAAAACTGTTGTGTATCGCCCTCCCCCCCAAAAAAAGCCATGCTCTTCAATCCTGATTTAAGGATCTTTCTGATCCTTGTATGGTGGGATCTTTCTGATTAAAATGTTTCCATGGAGATATGACCCACCCAATTGTGGGTGGGGCTTTTTTATTAGCTGGTTTCCATGGAGATGCATCTCCCCCATTCAAGGTAGATCTTAATTCTCTCACTGGAGTCCTTTAAGAGAGAACCATTTTGGAAAAAGCTAGAGCCAACACAGAGTTTTTTGGAGATGCAGAAAGAAAACACCCCTGGGGAAGCTGTTTGAAACTAAAAGTCAAAGAACGAGTGAATGCCAGCCCTGTACCTTCCAGATCTGCCTTTCTTGAGTCAAGGTATCTTTCTTTGGATGCCTTAGTCTGAACATTTTTATAGCCTCAGGACAGTAAAATTATAATTTAATAAAACCCCCTTTATAAAAGCCAACCCATTTCTGGTAAATTGCATTTTGGCAATATTAGCAAATTAAAATACCAGCAAACTGCTGTTCATTAGCTATTCAGATTATAGCAGTGCTATACAAAAGAAATGTAATGTGAGCCACACATCATGTTCAATTTCGCAGTAGCCACAGTTGAAAAAGAGAAATTTGTGAAATTTATTTAAATAATATATATTATTTTACAAATATATCCAAAATACATCATGAAAAAACATAATTAGATATTTCACATTCTTCTCTAAGTCTTTGAAGCTTAGAGTGTATTTTACAATTAAAGCACATATCATTTTGAGACCAATCACATTTCAAGTGTTCAAAAGCCACATGGCTAGCAGCTACTGTGTCAGGACAGGTAAAGAGAATGCAACTTTCCTTAAGGCTTTACCTCTATCTTCAGGGTCTAGAATACTATGCACATAGAAGAAACCCGATACCTGTTTAATACATTTTTCAAATTAACAATTTAGATCAGTGATATGGTTATCAATCCTCCCAGTTCTAATTCAAGGAGTTTAAAAATGTACCTGGATACTTTCTGCAGAATAAGGAATAAATGAATGGGAACTAGACAGAAAGAAAGGAAAAGACTAGGGGATGAGATAAGAGATGGAAGAGGGTGAAGAAAATGGTAGAAAGGAATAGAAAAAAGAAATACATGCGCAAGATTGAAGCAGAATGTGAACATCCTCAGTTTTTAAACAGCTCTTATTATTACAGGGCTGCAGCTTAGAGCAGAGCAGGCATTCTGTTGACCATCTATTAAGGCTATAAAGCACAATATCTCACTATGTTTACCAGTGGTCATTTTACCACCAACTTACAAAGACAAAATGAATTTGTTGGGCAGGCCACGGTGGCTCAGCAGGCAAGAATGCTCACCTGCCATGCCAAAGGACCTGGGTTTGATTCCCGGTGCCTGCCCATGTAAAAAAAAAAAAAAAAAATAGAAATTTGTTTCCTTCAACTCCAACCTTAGGGCTATGGTTTTATCCATAATTTTATTGCCTCCCCTTCCAAAATGTGTGGTCTAAAGCATGTACTTCAAATGAACAGTGCAAGATCTATTTCACAACTGGTTAAGAAAACCTATAGCCCCCAAACGTATCAGTACCAAGAACAGTTATAAAATATAGCTATTTTACTTCCTTATCTCTACTAAACAGAAGTACAATCTGCTTGTGAACACGTGCATGAAGAGTGTAGAAAAGAAAAGGAGAGGTTTTAAATTGTTTCAATAAAATAGAATGTCATATGCTTCTACCTCTCCTCAAGCCATACACATCTTTAAACATCACAAGGAGGATTGTTTTAAAGAATGAATCTATAACAAAATTGAAAACAGAAGGGTTTTATCAGAAAATGTGAGGATTCCTCAATGGAAGAAATGAGATGGAATCAAACTGACAAATGTAGAGAAAGCCACATCCACATCCTAAAATATGTACAGAGATGGGAAGATAAAAGCACATCTAAAAATCCATAAACTTAAGCTCTATCAAACAGATATGCTCATCCCATTTATTCATAATGTCTATACCTTGAAATCTTCTGCCATTTTCAGTTTCTCAAACTAGCCTAGCTCTTTTCCTCCTTAGATTCTCCAAACTTTATTTTCCCTTGGCCCAGAATACTCTTCCTTCTTTCCTCTCTCTTCCCATCAAAATTTAAAATAAGGTGACTTAACATTTTGGTCCCAGTCTTCGCATACCCTTACTAAATGGATCCTACCACCACTGCCAGGACTATTCTTAACGCGCATACAGTTCCTTATCACTATATTGTTTTCTTCGTATCATTTATCAAAATTAGAAATTATACATTTATTTGTCTATGAAATTGCCTATTATATATCTACTAATTATATTATAAACTCTATTAAAGTAAGAACGTCTATTTTGTCCACAAGTTCATTAACATAGTCTTTAATACATATTTGTATTTGGAAAATTACCGTCATTCTTGGCAGGCACCTTTTCTAAGTCATTTAGAAAAATCACATTTAAAGTGTAAATCTATCTAAATAAACTATTTCTAAGGATACAAACAGCATATGTGGTCTATAATGGTTTGGAGCTGTATATACCCCAGAAAAACAAAGTTCTTAAACTTAATCCATTCCTCTGGGTGTGAACCCATTGCAAGCAGGACTTTTGAAGAGGTTACTTCAGTTAAGGTATGGCACACCTCATTCAGATCAGGTCTGAGTCCTATTACTAGAGTCCTGTATAAGCAGAATGAAATTCAGACATGAGAGAGCCAGCCACGGGAAGAAAGAAGTTGAAATTCAGTGGAACCTGGGAGACAATGGAGAGGCCAGAAGAGGCCATCACATGCACCACTATGCAAGAGAGGAGCCAAGGACAAAGAATCTGGCAGCCAGCCCCAGAAAACCAGTCTTCAGAAAAAAAGACTCACCTTGATGATGCCTTGATTTGGACATTTTCTTGACCTCGAAATGTGAGCCATTAAATTCCTACGGTTTAAACCATCCCTTTGCATGGTATTTGCTTGAGCCACCAAGGAAACTAAAACATAGTCCTTTGAAATTTAAAGTAGTACTCAGATATATACAGAAATAATTCTTGTTTCTTCTTTCAGATAGAGTGATTAATTACAACTGCCAATAGTCGGGAGCTGTGTGGGTATAAATTGATCAGCTTTAAAGTGGGCAGAGATTTCCAAACTTCTTTCTTCCCTCCCTTCTTTCCCTTCCTGCTTCTTCTTAAAAGACTAATTTAAAGCTCAGTCAGCAGATAAAGTTGCTAGGGAAGAAAGTAATCCCAGTCTCTTTGGCATTCCAGGACCAATGCCAGAGTAGAGATCTTTCTAACAATTGCATAGGTACAGACATTTTCAACAAATGAATTAAACGCACTGTTTCTTTCACATTTTCAACTCCTCCTATAATCTACTAAAATGCAAAACAATAGAAAGCAACAGCAGAAACTGAACAATGTGGACTTTAAAGAAAAATATTAAAATTCCACTTGTAAAATTTCATAAAATCACTGTGTGCTTTTGAAAGTTACTATTAACAAAATAAAGCACTTCATGTAATTTTTGTCTAATTACAAAGACATTCTTTGCTGAAAGCTTGTTAATGACTTTTTTCTATTCTCAAAGAATGGTGAGAGAATACTGCAAACATTTTGGTAAGTCTCTATTCATGTGATAGGGACAATGAAAAATCAAGATAATTTAGATATTAATGAAAATATATGAACGGCAAATATGCCTGTTGGATACCAATTACTTTGATCAATTTTACATATGAAAGCATTTGATTCACAACCCAGTCTATGAGGCATTTCTTTGCTTTCATGCTCGAATATTATTAATGGCATGAATTAGAAATCAGAAAGAACTAGTAAGCATTCTAGACTATATTTGTTTTCAAATGTATCAAGTAAAAAGTTTCAAACTAGAACACTAACAACCAACTTTAGACCAATTAATAAATGTATTCTGGTTATGTAGGTCCATTTTGTGACATTTAGCTTTTTTCTTTATCTAACATGATTGCCATATAATTTATATACCTCAAAATGTGCCAACTGTTCTACTTAAGTAGTTCACTATATTTTTATTCAAAGATGTTGTTCTATCCCATCTGTGTAGTAACAAAATTAATGTGTTTTTTCATAAATATCTGAAATAGTGGCAATTTTACCATCATTCCCACACATCACAATTTAGTTTTGTTTCCTAAGATTATTCATTCAGGTATTTTCTATTTATCTTTCTTAATTTCTTTATTCTTTATGGACTTGGATGACATCTATCAATTTGCATCCATTTCCAAATTTCATTAACTAGCGTTTTCTCTCTTTCCACCCTCCACCTAAGTTTTTAACCCAGAATAAGTTTAGTCGTTTCTTTCCATTTACTATTTTACTGTTAGCAAGTCATTATAAACCATCATCAACATCTTTTTCCATTTCTTTCCTTTCTTAACAGGTATAGGAACCAAGAGCTTAAAATCTACTTGTATAATGGAATGAGACTGAATTAGTATTTCTCAGTTTGTGGGAGAATTTAAACTAATTTATTTTTTAAATAAGCCAAACCTTGAGTACCTTTCAGTACTTTCAGCTTATTCAAGTCACGAAGAAACAGGAGTTTTGAGCATTATACTTTACAGATTATTCATTACACACAGAAGAAATAAGTTCTAAAAACTTTAGGCAAGGATTGAAGAAAATGCTTATTAGTTATACAGACTTCTCATTCTCATTTTAACATCTGATCTGACTCTACTGCTATTGTATATAAGACTGCAAAAAAAAGAACATAATATTATATTGCCTCTCTGATATTTTCATTGGCACATTCACCTTGCAGTAAAATAACTCAAGAAGTGACAATGAGTAAGCCATGCATCATTTTGGGTATCTTGCTTAGAAATCTGTTTTCTCTTAATTAGAGCAGTCCCAGAAAGACCACAGTAATCCAAGAACAGGAACCCTACAGGTGGCTAGTAAGGGAACTTCTATGCAATATACACACAGACATATACACATACCTATACCAACAAACTCTTATTTCTTACTTCTAGGAAATTTCCCTCCAAAACGAGAGAAAAAACGGACAAAATTTTCAAGCATGTGCCTTAAAATATTGTCTATCAAAAAAATCCATAAAGCAAAAAATAGATTCAGTTTGATACTGATTTTATATTAGCAAAATGAATATAAGAAATCTGAAGAACTCGATGTTTCCTACCATAACTATGGTTTCCTGCCATGTCTAGATAGAAAGCAAAGTTTTCTTGATTTTCTAAATGGTGTGTGTCACTTTGTTGCTTCACACACCAAGGGGTAGTCAGCTTTCCTCGGTACAAAACACAACAGTCAGATTTTAGACATTTTGTTGATATATAGATTTTCCTTTTTTTCTTTTTTGAATCTTGCTGCCAAAGGAGAGAAGCTTATTATACAAAAAAACAAACATCTTGGCAGCACAAAGGGCTAATTATTTTCTAAAGGCCATAAATGAATTCATAGAAGATGTTTGTACATTACAGTTTGGAGCTAAATATAAACTTACAGTCATGCAAAGAATTAGCAGAGCAGTTGCTTCATATGATTCATCTTAATCTTTTAATACATGTATCTCCAAATATTAATTAGATGATTAGACGAAGGAGTAAGAAGTCAAATATTGATTTCTACCAGTACAAATAAAAAAAAAAATTCCAAGAAAGTATGTGGGACACCAGAGGCATGTATAACAAACCCATGGCTTTAAATGAGAGAAGTATCCCTTGAGGATTCTATGAAGAATTAATAGTATCCTGTGTTCCTTTTGCTTTTTTTTTTCACAAACGGAATCTTTACAAACAAGAAAATGTTTTCTGATGGCTATCTTTTGTTATCCACAGCATGATGATGTACTTTCAGCATTACACACATATACACACACACTACTAGGATACACTTTCGGACCCTGTAGCAAGCTCATTTCCTTTTGGGGAGTTGGGAATCTACCTCTTGATAATCTAGCCTCAAAGAACATCCAATCCCCAGAGTAGTCTTTAATCAAATCTGATGGCTATGCCCTTGCAGCAAGGGAATCCAAGCTTTCTCCTCCTCTTCAGCATCAATCTTCTTTAGCCTGGCATTCCTCAAGCTGCATGGCAACTCCCATTCACACAAAATAAGCTTTCAGGTGAATTTACTTTGCAATCTCAAATGATCCAGTGTAAGTTCCAAATCCTCTTTCATAGAATTGTGCCTACATAGCAACTGACATTCTGATCAAAGTGGTTTGTCAATAAAATGCTGAGGGAAATTATTTGTTTGGAATGTATGGTGTCAGCTAAGAGACTAGTAACTGACCCAGGCATCTTCCTAAAATGGAGAGACTCTTATGTGATTAGAAACACTTGCTTGTGGTACTGGTAAAATGATGTAAATATGCTAAAAACCACTGACTCGCACATTTAATTGGGTGAATTGAATGGTATGTGAATTATATCTTAATAAAGTTTTTTAAAGAACCCCTTGGTTGCCACAGTTCTCTGTATGCCTGCTACTTTATTATCAATCTATTTGATTCAGCTGCAAGTTTGGGAGGGTGATTTTTGAACTACTTTATTGAGGATAATTCAATTTAAAACCAGAATAATTTTGTCCCTTTGCCAATTTGTAATATATTATTTATTCAGTATTTTCAAAACTCTGGGGCTAATAAATTTCCAGTTTTAAAAGAGAAAAAAATATACAGTTGAGTGCCTGAAAAGGTTCCTCTGTCACAATTCATTTAAACTTAAATGTATAAAAATAATGTCATTTACTTACTTTCATTTCCATCTGTTTTGGTTTGATAAATGCTCCCCAAAATGCAATATACCAGAAATGGATCGGCTTTTACAAAGGGTATTTATTAAGTTACAAGTTTACAATTCTAAGGCCATAAAAATGTCCAAACTAAGGCATCCATAGAAAGATACCTTGACTCAACGAAGGCCAATGCTTATCAACTGCTTCCAGCTTCTGATGCCAGTGGTTTCCTCTCTAATCACACGTGGGCCTTCACCTAGCCCCTTAGGTCACAACTCTGGGTTCTGGCTTGCTCAGCACCTCAAAAAAGGCACATGGCAATGTCTGCTCTGCATCTCCAAGCACCTCTGTCTACGCATCTGCTCTCTCTGTGGCACTCCAAACATCTTCAAAGTCTGTATATCTTTTGGTTTTCAAGCAACTGTGTTTTCTCCAAAATGTCTCCCCTTTTAAAGGACCTCAGTAAATTAATCAGACCCACCTTGAATGGGCAGAGTCACATCTCCATCTAATCAAAAGGCCATACCCACAACTGGGCGTCTCACATCTCCATGGAGGAATCTAATCAAAAGGTCATACCCACAATTGAATGGTCACGCTCCATGGAAACAATTTAATCAAAGGGTCCTCAAACTACACTTTTTGGAAACCTCTTTTGGAATTTAGTCATTCATGCATCACAGTATTTGACAAAAAAATAGGCATTTTTAAATTAATTTCATAGTATTCTTAGAATAGCAGTAGTTTCTACATAAAAGGAAGTTCCACAATGTAGACCAACTCCATGTTTTGCAGATGAGGGAATTAAAATCTAAAAGGATAAATGTCATGCCCAAATCACAGACTATAAAGTGATAAGGTTAAAATTAGAACTTATACTTTCTTGTGTTCCTAGTCTAACATTTCCTGTCATGGAAAAAGTTTTAATTTCCTATATGAGAACTTAAGCAATATTTCAAAAGTTGACTGGCATTAAAGTTAAGACTCAAACTTCTGGTAAATCCAATTTATCTCTTTGCTTCCCTTTGCTACATATGATTATATTTCCTCAGCTCATCATCAATCCTAAATAAAACAAACAAAAAAGACAGATTGTACTTTGATTTTTTTAAGATTCTGAATTGAAATCATGACTGAACTACAATTTAATCTGATCATGTAAAATACACACACACACACACATATATATACACACATAAATTTTGTTAACCACTGTATTGTCCCTGACAAGGGCCCAAACTTCTGCTAACCTAGAGATCCCCAAACTTACTATATATTAAACAGTATCTATTATTTGTTGATGATGGCACCTGCTCCCCAGTGTCCAACTTTCCTTTAAATTCCCATTAAGCAACAGTCAAAGATATTTAAAAGGCAGTCAGGCTTTTAACACCTCAGTTTCAGTGTTGCTGTTAGTTCCCTCCGGTCGACAGAGTGAAAAAAAAAAACTATTTAATAAAATGACCCATGAAAAGGGAGTTTTAACAAACATAGAGCACAGTATAATTTTACAATGATGTTCAACACATATCCTTCCAAATCCAACACACAGGGAGCTACTCAAGAAGGGAATATTAGCAAAACTACAGGGTTTATCTGTTCTCACGATTATTCAAATAATAACACATCTTCCCTGAATACTTATACATGATCCAGGTGACCCTAGGAAAAGTATTTCATTTGCATTATCTTATTAGCCCTAGTTTATAAGTTGAGTAACCAAGGCTCAGAAAATTTACAGAAGTTACTTAAAGTCACACAATTTTGTGAGGGGCAGAGGTAGCACTCAAACCAATGCCTGTATATCAACGAATTATTTGTGCTTGACAGTTCAATATATAATCTCTACCAACAAATCTGCTCAGTTTAGGCTGAATTTTTAAGTTGGGGAAATTTTAATTTCTCTGCTATAATTACTGTTGTAATCAAGCCTTTCTTCATTTAATTGCTGTGCAAAATTAAGAACGCCAAGTAGCACAATGAGGAAAAAACTTTTTCCTAGCATATTGTTTTAGGCATTTGATTTCTTCCCTGCTCAAAGGAACTTTTTTAAGTTAGTGATTTCCTTTCACAAAATAAATGTGAGAAATAAATTGGGTTAGTCTCTATAGAAAGAGAAAGAAAAAGACAAAATATCCAGAGAGAAAAGAAAGGAAATGTAACAAGATGCCCTCCTCGTTGCAAATTTGATTTTACTTAGTACATTTTGACAGGTGGGGACAAGACAATACTTGTTTTATGATCTGTGGGAAAACTGGATCTGACTTACTTGATCAGAATTGAAGAGTTTCCTAAAACCCAAGTATACTGTTATTATATAATAGTAAGTAAATCTACTAAATAGAAACATGTTTCCAAAGGTTTTACTTAAGAGACGTCTTACTACAAAGAATAGAGGAGGAAGACGTTAAGGAGGAAAGAGTCTTACAGCTTTGCTAGTAAATGGTCTTTTACCAACATGCCATGGCTAAGCAGAGCCCAAGGGATCATTTCCTGCAATTCTTCAGTGTTCTCTTTGCATCAGGGTCATGCGATCACAAATATTCCAGCCTTGCTTACCAAATTCAATTATCCCAGTTATAGCAACATCATGGACTATATTATCTCCAACACTTCATGGCTGTGAACTCACTACCCTCTCAGGAAGTTCATTTGTGGGACAAATATAAAAGTTAGGACTATCTTCCTTCTATTGGTCAAAATTGCACCAACTTGTAATAATTTCTACCCATTATTTTACTTTGCATAGCCAAACAAAATAAGTCTAATTCATTTTTCATATAACAGAGTCTTTAAATGTTTAATAATCCAGAAGAGTCCTCTGTTTCATTTTAAGTATTCTCAGGTCCTTCAATTCACTTTAACATGGTTTAATTTGTGTTAGCTTGTTTCTTTGTTTTTTGTTATGTGTTATTATTTTTGTGTTCCTTGTTTGTTTTTCTCTGTGCTTGATGGTTAATTTGATTATTTTAAAACAAGTACTTGGCCCAAGTTTCTCAAAATTTCTAAGGAAGTTTAAAATTCACCTTTCCTCTGTAGCAAGCATAAGCATTTAAAGCCATGTAAATTTGAATCAAGCTGTAATTTAATGTAACATGACCAAATGCTGAGAAAACTTTGCATAGTGACATTTTATTTGTTACTGGAAGCTGTGAATTTTAAATCTGAAGCATATCAGTACTTTTTATGCAACACGTTCAGCTTATGATCGAGAAGACTGTAGTTCAAATGCCTATACGTTATTGCTCAAATCATATGCCTCCTGATTTCTTCCAAAGGATCATTTCCAAGCCAGTAAACAGTAAATTAGAATTTATTTCTTTATAAAAAGAATGCCAACTGTGTTCTCAAGCCACACCATTTAACATACATTTGTTCTGTAAGAGTACTGAAGGACTATATTACTAGGATAAATTAATGTGGGGTTCCAAAGTAGGGGCCAAGAAAACAATATACTCTCATCTTTTGAAGATCTGATTATAAGTCACAGAATTATTCATTCCCCTTTAGACAGGCACAGTGAGATTTTTCTTTAAAACAGCCCAAAAGCAGTTGTTCTGCATTCAATGGCAGCAGATGAGCAAATCTGAGCAAGTGGAGATGATGATGCCATATACTGAGGTGAGGAGGCAAAGGTAGGGACTAGGATTCCAAGTACTGGATAAATGAGGCTTTGTGAAAGGCTAGTATCTCCTGATAGGGTATATCTGCCAGGCCACTTTTCCTGTTTACCCCTTTTTTTTCTGTGCATGTCATTAATTGGCCTAAGAATTCCTGATCTAGCATCTCAGGGAATGAAATGCAGTTTTAAGCTCAGACCTTTCCTTCCTTAGTAATAGTGAACAAATAAGAAACAGGACTTAGAGAAAAAGTCTCTGATCCTGCAGTCCCTCCCTACTCTCCTTCTTAAAACTCCAAAGGCACGAAACAAATAAAAGATTTTTAACTATAGGATTGTTGCACCAAAAGGACTGAAAGAACTGTGTCTACATGTCACTGAAAACAAGTATTAGGGATCGAATCATGTCCCCCACAAAAGCCATGTGCAAGTCCTGACCCCTGGCCCTACGAGTGTGAACCCATTTGCTAATAGGACATTGCAGATTATATTTAGTTAAGGTGTCCTCAAACTGAATGAGGAAGTGCCTTAATCCAATATAGCTGAAGTCCTTATCAGCAAAGAAAATCGGACACAGAAAGAAGAGCAAGAAATCAGAAGTCAACAGAATCCAGAGGAGAAAGGAAAAGATAATGCCATGTGCATTGCCATGTGCATCACCATGGGAAAGAAAAGCCAGGGGCCAAGGATTGCCTGCACTCAGCACCAGAATGCCAGTCTGCAAGGAAAAAGCATCGCCTTGCTGATGATTTGATTTTGGACTTCTAGACTTAAAACTGTAAGCCAATAAGTTCCCATTGTTTAAGCCATCCCATTGTATGATATTTGTTTCAGCAGGTAGAAAACTACATTAACAAGATTCAAGTAATATATTCCAAGTCCTAGAAGCTTGAGGGGAGGAAGGCTAAGGATCTTTGGGAGTCAGAGTGAAGACAAGGTAAAAGGCTTGAGTATAGCTACCAAGGAGATAAACACAGGGGCACAGAGAGTCGGGTCTGAAGACCAGGAAAAGAAACATCAGTCTTAGGCTTTACATTTTTTTTTCTCTCCAAACTTTTGCCAGCTCTAGAGCCAATTTCCAGGTAGATGGTGAGTACCTGACATATATAATTTCCTTATGCCACTGTGAGAATCAAATTAAATGATTACAGTAAGGTGCCTTGAAAATTGTAACACACAGCACCAATATGTTATCATTATTATTTGATTCCAAAGTGTTGCTCAGTAATAATACATAAAAAAAAACTCAGTTTGGTTTTGGGTTTTAACAGTTTTATTTTCTAAACCCAGAAAGGAAAAGCAGCGGTAGTCACTGCTACCAGAACCTGCATTAAAATTCTCATTGTAGAATTTTAATATAAAACATTTAGTATAGCAATATATACTGACTATGGTAATCTATGTTTCATAAAGTCTGTGGACTACTGTAAACACATGCCACTTTTTTATTAATACTATATATGTGCTATGTTATTGCAATGTGAAAAGTTTTATGTTTTAACATTTTATAATTTGACATATTAAAGCTCCACTTATATTTAAAGTAGTTAAAGCACAACTAAGTTAATTAACAGATTAATTAAGGCACTACAGATTCACTAAGGTAATAAAGTCAAGCCAAGGCCTACCAAAGGAATCTGTTTCCCCAGAAGGTGACAAGGGCTTAATTTAATTAGAAGCTAATGAAATTTAAGATGCTGAGCTGTTTATAGGACAGAATTTAAAAAAAAAAAAACTGCATCCTTGCTAACAGGAGGTTAAAATTTCAGAATCTTTCAAGAATAACAGACATTATAAATAATGCCTGGAATTCTTCACAATGAAATAGAGTCTTGGTGGTTTCATTCATGAAATATCAACCAAGATAAACAAGAAACGCTTCATCATTCCTATAAAGTGCTAATAGAGGTACTTAACTTTATACTTTTATAAGAATAGCTAGAAAGACAGTTCTTGCGGTTGACGTTTAGGAACCATCAAACGAATAGAAAATAATGTGATCTGTTTATTACAATTGCAAGCTTATAATGTCACAGTATATGTACAGTATTTATGGACCTCCCTCCCCCCAGATGCCATTATCTAATATAACTCTGGGCTTTGAAACTTGAGCCCTTATGCATATCTGTAGAATACTGGTATATAGCCCTGAAATTCTAGTAAAATGTTTCTAATACGGCAGGAACCAAAAAGTTGTCTGGGTTAGAATGAGACACGGGTCTAAGTATGTGACTTTGGACCAAATAATCCTACCAATCTGAGCTCCCTTTTCCCTCTCTGCAGGGCAGGGACACTAGGATCCAGTATAGAGTGCTGCTATGAGGATTATATAGAAAGGCATCCAGCCTAATTTCTGTCACCTGGTGGATGTTCAACAAATTAATTGCCTTCCTCTTAAAATTCAGACCTGCTAATATGATAGGAAAAAAACACTAATTAGTTTTAAAACATCTTAAGTGATTATTAAACTTCTTCTGAAATATATCATCGTTATCTCAACAGATATTTTAATTCACATACTTACATTTTAGAACTCATATCACATTCATTGCACGCTGGGTAACCATTTGGGAAGAGTTTAATAGATGAAAATAAGTCTGTTGCAAAAAATTTCCTTGCAATTACTCCACTGCCATTATCCTGGCCACATGCTCATGCAGCTTTTCAAATTAATATGCTTAGATTACTGAGTGAGTAATCAGAGCAGTGGAATTCTATGAGGAACCCAATTACTAAAGAAAATGATCACTCAAGCATTTGAGAAATCAGAGCTACATCTAATTTTGAATAGAGGATCATTATTGATATTATGAAGGCATTCAGTACAAACACTTGGACAAGTAGCAGAGGAACCATGTACCACTTTCTGTACATACTGTAAACAAAACTAGCACTCACTAATGTCTCTGTTGAATGTTATTCTGTTTGGCTTAAAAAAGAAACAATATCAATCTTGGAATCAAAATTTTTTTAAAAACAGGGAACTGATTGCTTGATTGAATCAAGATTAGATTTTTAACCTACATATAAAATAAACAATTCTAATTTTTGTACTTGAGATAGACTAGTCCCTTATAGTCTGGAAATACTTATCCAATGAAAGAATTTAAGAATTGCTCTCCACATCATTCCACATTAGAAAATTACTTCTCATCATTGTATTTTAATCATTCCATTGCCAAAGACCCTGTTTGACTAAATGATTATGTATAGATACATGTACCATGTTTTATACCTTTTATAATTCCTAATCAGATCTTTTTCTCCAAATTAGCCATCATCCGAACTCAGTTCAGAAGCTTTTAATAAAAAAATAAAATTTTCCTATTTCTGATTTTTATCTAAGATTTAAAGCAGAGACTATTTCAAGAAATTTACAACGTCTATAAAACATCACCTGAATTAGGAAAGGTAGCATCAGAATGGGTTGAACATTTCATGTTTGGTGTTCTTCTCTACTCTCTACTGAGGCAAGCAGCAAGGGAAAGTCATGCAACAATAGTGAGTGCTAATTCCTAAGACACTGAGAAGTCACCAGCTCTGCAGCCTTGGCCAAGTGACTTCACCTATCAAAGTGTAAAAGCATAGCATGAAGGAGATAATGACGATGGCAATGCAAATGATGGGAGGTACTGCCAGCCTCCCGAAAAATGTTATTACATAAAAGTGAGGTAACATAAAAGTGCTACAAAGAATTACAATTATTCTAAATTCCATTTATTTGAGCACTGATTATCTTTTGTACTCATGAGCTGCATTGCGAATATGATGAAAGATTTGGACCCTTTCCCCAGGAAATGAATATATGCATAGTAAATATATTTAATAAAATTTCAGGAAACCATAGACTCTCTGGTGTCTATTCATTGACTCCCCAGATGACGAGGCCCATTGAGAAAGTTCTCAGTTGCCTGGTCAGAAGCCATAACCTCCCAGATCCTATTCCTCCATCCTTCATCACAAAATCCTGAAATGTTCAAGGATCCATCAACCCATCTTAATCTTTAGAACAGCCTAAGCCAAGTGTATGACGTCCTTTTAGTGAATTGGTGAATGTTTTATCCCCTCTGAAATTTCGGTACAATATGCATACTGAAAAATAAATTCAATAATTGTGCAGCTTAATGAATAAACACAAAGTGACTACACCCAAGTAACTATTACCTGAGCCAAGGGTGAATAAAATATTACCAGTACTCAAAAAATTCCTCCTGTGCCCCTACCTCGAGAGTACTTTTTAAGTACTCAAAGTAGTTCCTAAATTCCTGAAAGTAATGAATAATTAATGCAGGTGTGCTTCATGTTAGAAAATTTATTCATTTTGCAAGGATATATGTTAATCATTCTTAATATCATTTCTCATGTTTAAGCCCTTACAGCCCTTAAACTAGTGATTCTCTGCAGGGTGAATGAATCTAAAGACAGGCCATAAAAAGAGTCTTATAGATTCTAAATCTGAAAAACATTCTCATATAGACAATGCTTAAATTTCATCACTCATCTATTTTTCCTGCTATAACTCATCCCTATAGTGAGTTATTTTTCTGAAAAGGAGAAATAATGAATTCCTATTTAGAAGGATAAAGCTGAAGGAAATGAGAAACAGAGCAGTAAGAAGGAGAGATAAAATACTTTAGAAATTGGTTCACTGACCATTATAACAGAAATGCTTTAAATCTGAAACCTTCTATTTTACTTTTCTACTTAATTAGGAAAGGAATAAAACATGAATTTGTTCTTGTTTAGCTAGAACTTTGGATAAACACATAGGAAGCTGTAAGCAATAGCGTATCTGCTGCTTCTTTGTTACACAGTTATCAGAAAGTTTAGCAGTAAGTGTGTTCATAAAATTTATTATTCCTGTGTATTAACGTTTTTGACTAGCTGCTTAAGATAGGTAAGCAAATGCCATGATACCAAAACTGAGTTAAAACGCTGCACAGATACACAGGTATGAAATGAGTGTCCTCACTAACTAAGGCACACATTTCGGCAGGGATAAATATTGACAAAGACAAAAAAGAAACATTTCTCCATACTATTTGGAGAAATTTGTCTACCATACAAATACCTTTTTGGCCCATAACTTTAATAGCCTAATTATTTGACAACAAACTTACAAGTATTACCAAGACATGTTAGATGAAGACTTTTGCCTGTACACCTCATGCCAGGTAAAAAAGCTCCAATAGACTCTGTGGAGAACAGAACTTGTGGCCCAGAGTAAGTTAAAATCTTTCTGGTTTCACCCATAATAGTAGAAGCCAGAGACCGTGAATCCCAAATTCGGACAGTTTTAGAATCCAAAGTAGTAGTTTGTATTAATGTTAAGACAAATATTATTAAGAAATTTACCATAAAACATTCTGGGTCAAAAAGCAAAAGTAAACTAAGCAAAAAAAAAAAAAAAAAGTCTTACTGACTGCTATATCAGATTTATCTTTCTACTTTTATATTAATATTACTGTTAATTTTCTCTGAAAAATAATTCTGAAATATAATGCATTTTAAATCACAGTAGGATTTTAAAGTCCTTTGTCTTCACGCATAAACAAGAAGTTGTATAATGAACCTCAAAAGTATGTTCATTGTAGATGGTAATTTAAATTAAATTTATCTTTCTCCTGGCCAAGTATTTAGTAACTTCCTTAAAAAGATACTTTGAATGATTAGGTCCCTTAGCTTTAAAAAAAATTCACTTCCATATGCTTTCTCACAAAAGCTCTTTAAAACATTCTTACGTCCCCTAAAGGAGACGGGATGTCTGAGAACACAATGACAAGTATACTCTGGCCTCTACACAGGAAAGCTGATTTACATGACCATAGACGTACTCACTCTAATTCAGAACCTACCCTGTTTACCAACTTAAACTTGCGCTTTCACACTCTACCTAAGCTAGTGACATAGATGTATTTTTTTTTCTTTTAATTCTCAAGCAGGCATTAAGAAACTACCATGTTTAAGATTGGCATTGGCAGAACTAAAAGAATTGTATAAGTGCGTGTGAGTGTGCGTGTATGTATGTGTATGTGTGTGATATGCATTCTAGTATATGTCTGAGAAGACAGAAGAGTTCCTAGATTTATAAATCCCTAAAGACAGGAATGAAGGAGTTTGAACAGTTATAGCTCAAGCAAGATCCTGTTAAATCCCATACTAAGTACAACAAACATTTATTGAGCTGTTAAAAGTTTTGTTACTTTCTACCGGAAAAATAGAGGTCAAGCATAGAGGTCAAAAATAGAGGTCAACTGCCCATGAATACAATTTTTCATTTATAAATGCTAACAGCCCCTGCCTCATTGGGTTTCTCAGAAGATTATGGAAGGCACACAAAGCACAGTGCTAACGACATGGTAAGCACGCAGTAAGTAACAGCTACCCTATTGTTGATGCCACACTGGGAACTGTTCTACTTACTTTAGGTACATTTTTAAATTTGTTCTTCACCACAGACTTATGGGGTAAATACCATCATCCCCATTTTATGGATGAGTAAACTATGAATGAGAAAAGTTGAGCAACATGTCCAAAGACACACAGCTAACGTGTGTTTGTAATGGGATTTGAACTGAAGAAATCTGAGGTACATGCTCTTAAATACTAAGTAAAGGACTCTGAAATTAGAGAGATTGATATTCTCAGGGAGCAGGTAGAGTCTAAGGTCTGTTAACAGGAAAATAACCCAGACCTAGTGTTCAAGCAGCTCCAGACTTATAGGTTTTGCTTGATTTCCTGGTCCAGAACTCCATGGGATTCTACCAGTCTGTCACATTCCAGCATCAGTTTTACAGAAGGGCAGAAAAAAGTTAAACTTAAGCAGGAAAATGGAGTGACTACAACTGGCCATAAAGGCTCTTATTAGGGAAAACATCCTAAAATGATGCTCCTTTAGGGTCTTTCTTTCGAAGGGGAATATTCTAAAATTGGATTGTGATCTTTACTGCACAATTCAATGAAGTCACTAAATACATAAATTGCACACTTAAAATGATTGACTTTAATGGTATGTAAATGACACCTCAATAAACTGTTCTTTTTAAAATTTGAAAACAAAACAAAAAAGCATAGATACCATGTTTGTACTCTAATCTTCCACAACTCTCCAAGTTGGGTCCAATGAATTGGTATTTGTCAATTAAATCCATAATAGCTTTTCTGGTTAACACTGCTATCTAAACTTCCCTAAAACATAGAGACCTTAAGTGGCACCTTTTTTATTATTACACTGATTCTGTGTGTCAGAAATTTGAGCAGGGCTTGACTGGGCAATTCTTTTGCTTCTCATATTACTGTGAAGCTGGCAGATTGCTTGCCCTGGTGGACTCTAGATGGCTTTAATTTCATGTCTGACCCTGAACAGGGATTGCACAAAAATTTTGACTGTCAAAAAAGAGTGCCTACATTTGGCCTTTCCATGCGACTTTGCACCGTCCCAGGATGATGGTCTGAGAGTAGTCAAACTTCTTACATGGTGGCTCAAAGCTCTAAGCACAAGAATTTTAGTGAACAAGCTAAAAGCTCATCATCTTTTATAACCCAGCCTCAGAAGTCAGATCGCACCATTTTTGCTATACTCATTTAGTCAAAGCAGTCACGAGCCCTCCTAGATTCAAGAGGAGGGGAACCATTTGATGGGGGAGTGACAAGGTCGCATTGTAGAGACACATGTTAAGAGTGGAGATGTCATTACAGTCATCATCTGAAAAATGCAATCTGTCAAAACAGTTTACAATAATAACTACCATGAATAAGAGTTTCAGAAAGGTCTATAACTCTTTAAAACTAGTATCAGTTAAACTCTGAGGATTTCACACACTGCGATGTGTAAGCTAGGAAGAATTTGGAGGGGTTGTGTTTATACTCCTAAAGACTTCAAATTCCTATGAGAAGCTTCCTTCCTTAGACAAATCCTGACTTTTAAGCTATATGTTTGATTATGCACTGAATTTTCCTTGTGCTTTTTATAAAAAATATTTCATTTACATAAAAAAATTAGCTTGTCTTCCTTTTAGTTTGACATCCTAATGTGTATTCTAATGAATACAGCTGTGAACTCTATCATAAAACATTTAATACTACGCATGGCCATTTTAGGTCATCCATGTCCTAGACTGAACATGACATTTGATTACTTTTGCCACAAATATCCAATTTTTAAATTACAATAAAATTCCTCAGAATTGCTCTACTTTAATGACTATTTTACAGCATGTGAGAAAAATATATTGTACTAAAAACTGGTTTAATTTAAAACCACTTGTTTACTGAGAACTTATTTCACTTTTTACTGTAAAGGTAGCAGGCAGCATCAATTAAAGAGTACCTCAGTATCATGTGAGCATGGATTCTATTTTGCCATCTTCAAACTGAAACAATCACCTAGCAATGAACTAGAATGAATTTTAAAAGCCACCCTTTAAGAACAGGGTGATTCATCCTCATTGAAAATAATGTTATTTACAGGATTTTCTCAGGGAAATTGTGCCTATAGAAGTTTTTTTTTTTTTTTTTTTTAGCTCTTGCACACAGTCCTTAGTAATTTAGAGTGCCAAAGAACACTATAATAAGAAAGATTATGATAAAGTATGAAATTTTATAACATGGTCATAGCCTACTGAAGCTTGAATTAATTTTTAAAGAATATCCTTGTTCTGTTCCTAACCGTTGAAAATATTTCAAATTCTTATCCGTCTAACCTACTAGTTCTCAGCCCTAGCTGCATATTAGAATGACCCAGAGAAGAGTGGTGCAACGGTGGCTCAGTGGCAGAATTCTCACCTGCCATGCAGGAGACCTGGGTTTGATTCCCGGAGCCTGCCCATGTTAAAAACAAACAAACAAACAAACAAAAACAGCAATCATTTAAGAAACAGCAATGCCCAGGACCCATCCTAAGAGATTCTGATCCAACTGGTCTGAGGTGCATTTTAGTATAAATGGTTGTTTTAAAACTTCTCATATGTTATAAATGGGTAGCCAGGGTTGTGAACCATCAATATAACCTATTAGCATTTCTGTTGACTTAAGGCATCTGCTTTTGAGAAAACATGTTTCTAAATCTCCATTCCATAGGTATTCTTCTAGTTCCTAGGAATTTTTGCCCTTTAAAGGACCTTTAGCGACCACCTAGTCAGTGGTTTTCAAATGGCAGCTTATAGAGAAAGGACTCCTTGGTAATTACTAAAAAATGTAGTTACTATAGGAGTATAGGGACAGGAGAGCTGATAAGTGGGGAAAGTTATGCAGATGGATCTCAAGATGATCCAGCCCACGTGCCAACCAGAACAATTCCACTCTTTGTTTAACTTTACGGTATTTTGTTTGGAAAGTATTTTCTACTGCTTAAACTCATAACACCAACTCAAATGAAAATCACAGATCCAGTTCAACCACTCATTTTGCATATGTCCACACATAAGAAGATGTCTATTGTTTGGACCTACTAGCAAACTCTAGAAACTTTAGTGTTTACTGCTGCAAAGTTAAAACTCAAGGAAAAGTGCATTGTGCTTGCCATTCAAAAAAATTTGAAATTTTTATATAACTGGAAAAAAGGAAATGGGTTTATGATTCCTAATGCAATATGGAATAAGTAAACTAGTGGTTTATAATTTGAAAAAAAATAGGTACATTAATTTTTTTAATTTTTTATTTATTTTTTTTAATTTTTTACATGGGCAGGCACCGGGAATCGAACCCGGGTCTTCTGGCATGGCAGGCGAGCATTCTTGCCTGCTGAGCCACTGTGGCCCACCTGTTTCGTTAATTTTTGCAGCCATATCAAGTACTTTAAGAATATTGTAGAAATAAACAAAGTAAATAGAATAAAAATAAACAAAGTTAAAAACATCAACAACAACAAAAACCCACTTCTTCACAAAAATAAGAGATAAAAGAGTTCATTTTACTTTGGGATATAATTCGACTAGCCTCCTTGTTGGGAACTGGAACTACCAGTTCCATAGGCTGATGGTTTCTTTGATACTAACACTTTGAGGGATAATTTAAAGTAAAACAAGTGTCTATTTGGGTTTCTTTATGGTAAGGTCAGAAAAAATATTTAAGCTTTAGCCAAAATTCCCTGGAATTGTTACATAAACCACTGAAAGGGGGTGGTGATTTTTTTTTCCTTCTCAGGGAACCTGTAACCAAAGAAACGGGCATAGGTCTACAAAGAAATGGGTGTAGAATGGGATACTGATAATGAGAAATAGAATTAAAATCAGGATGCCAGTTCCCTTGCCTTGGATAAAGAAATGCTAACAATCTCTACAGAGGATTCATTGGTAGGTGGTCAAAACCAAGAGTACTCATGGGGATGGTTACACATGTGAATATAAATTCAGTAGATATATAAAGTATACTTAGAGTTCACTCATTCATTCAACAACTAATTATTGTCTTCCATTACAGTCTAGGCCATGGGAAACTGGTAGAGGAAACAGAAATGCCTCTCAATTGCTGGTTTTTAGAGTTCCAGTAAATCATCTTATTCATTTATTTGACCTGAAATTCTTGGATCTGGGAAGCCATAACTAATCCTCCAGCAATAGTTCCAAAATGTGTATAGAGAACAGAATAATCTCAGTAGCTTATTTAGAGAATATTGCTTCCTCCAGCCATCTATATACCTTTTAATTCAGAATCTCTGTTTGTAGGGATAGGAAATTGGTATTTTTAAAGCTCCTCCAATCTTTTTGATAATGTTTGTTTGTGAAACCATTCTATCTGCTAAATTCCTAGCTCTTCTTCAACACCCAGGTTACTAGCAGGGAAGTTTTCTTCATACCACTAGAATTTAACCTCCATAGTAGAAGAAATTTTTGACATTGGGAACACTGATATATTCCCAAAGCAAAACAGTGCCTGGTATAAGGTAGGTGCAATAATTATTTGTTGAATATGTGAATGAATGAATGAATGAATAAAAGACTCCTATCATCTATATTTCAGAGTCATCATGTTATTTTAAGTTAGAATGTACTTATTGGTTATTTAGAAGAGGTTAATGGTACTTAATAAAGCATTCGTTTTAGCACTCATCATATTGCACTATAACTATTTGTTTCCATGACTGACTCAAATAATGGCTTGATTATGTAATTCCCCATCTTACTCAGCACATGGCATATGGTAGATATCCAATAAACATTCCTGAATGAGAAGATAAACAGATCAAGCTACCTCGCAAGATTTATATTTAATTTATTACAAATCTGATGTTAGTGAATTTATATTACTTACACGTGATATAGATAGAGTGGTCATTTTAATTTATGACAATATTCTCTATTGGCTGGGAAAAAATTAAATTTCAAGGGGACATTAAAAATATGTGTAGGAACCATTATTCATTTCTGTGCTTGTAATTCATAATCAAGCAAGTAAACAGTTCCTGAATAGATCGCTTTATCAGAGTTTATATTAGGATAATTTCTTGTGCAATAATATCTTAAAATACTCTTTTAATTTACCCTATTGCTGACAGTTTTTATACTACATTTTCTGAATCTTGAATGATAGCTCTTCAGTAATGCATAGAATGGAAATATTGTTTCCAGTGGTAGCTATATCACTGTAAGCATTTTAAAGCATTAATTATATAGAAGAAACTTTGATTTACTGTTGCACAAGGACCCTACATTTGAAGGAGCACAAAGTAAGACAGAGTAACTTAAAACTTATTCTATATACAAGATTTTCAACAATACAAAAATGGTATTTTAAAAGACTATATTTTTGAAACAGATTACTAATTATACTTATTCAAACAGTTAAGAACAGTTACAGGCACAAGTACATTGGTAATGTACTTTTCTAATCCACATATAGTCAACTTGGTAAATTAACCATTGGTGGAATTAAAGTTTTCTGATTAATCATAGTAAAAATCATGTATAAAAGTAAAAAAAATAGCAAAATTGTTGCAAGACAATGAAAATGTCGACATATTAGATGTCTGTTGTTGTTTCTAGTAAACTTCAGAAACCACATTGTGTTTACTGCTGCAAAGCTAAAATTCAAGGAAAAGTGCATTGTGCTTATCATTCAATATAAATTTGAAATTTTTGTATAACTGGAGCAAAGGAAGTGGATTGTATGACTGTCAGTACAATATGGAATAAGTAAACTAATGGTTTGTGGTTCGAAAAATAAAATTTGATTAAATTAATTTTGAATCCCTATCAAGTTCTTTAAGAAGAGTGGAATAGAAGTAAACAAACTAAAACTCTTCTTAAGATATTCATAAAATCATTTTGGTTTAATCCAATAAACAACAGTTATAAGGAATGCCATTTGATGGATGAATATGGAATGGACAAGGACATTTTTACTTAGAATTACTCAGAATGCAAAGTATCAAACACAATCTTCACATGTTTCTGTGGGTTAGGACTAATCATGGCACATGTGAGCCAGAAACTTAAAACATGAAAAATGGCTTCAGCATGAGATTCATTGGTGGAAAAAATGCTATAATCATGAAACAAAAGCACCATGCTTCCTTAAAGAATGTAGGGTTCCCTAAACTTGCTGCTCTCTAGAATGCCTTTTTAAGCGACCATTTGGGGAGTTGGGTGGTAAGCACAGGGAGGTACTGTTTCACAGAACACGCTTTGGGAAATGCTGATCTTTAGACTGTTAAAGTAATGGACATGATTTTCAAAAAAGAGGTTTACATTAAATCCATGTTACCATGCTTCGGCTAATTTATTTTAATTGTGATTTTGACTTATCTGTGATATCTTACCCATCAGAATTTCTCTGAGAATTGACTAGGTTTCCAGTTTGCATTAAGTAAACTTTCTGCCTTTATTCTCATAAGATACGAGGTTATTATCAAGTAGAGACAACTTTATACATATCTTAACTCCCTTCAGATTTAAGGAAATCTGCCTCTTTGATATTTCATTGTGCCTTTGCATTCACCATTTTTGTAAGTTATGTATTTTTCTTCCAGAACAAAACTCTGTCAGTGATATCCTGAAAGCTCAAAACCATAAATGCCCTCTCAAACAATATTTGTTTGTAGGCATTTTTTTATACCAATGACAGAATCTTGCTACTATGCTAAAAAGACATCTATGACAGAGAAGTACATTTCATTATTACATTTTTAAAAAATTTTTCTTTTGTTTTTGTTTTTGCTTGGGCAGGCACTGGGAATCAAAGCTGGGTCTCCTGCATGGCAGGCGAGAATTCTGCCACTGAGCTACTATCACATGGCCCCATTATTACATTTTGATAGCCTAAAACCACAGGTAAAATTTCAGTCTACTGTGAGGGCACCAGACTTCTCCGAACCCCCTGAACTGCCAGTGAAATGTTTCTTATGCTTTTTTCGTAAAGTGCTTGCAAGTACTTCAGAATCATACTATGAATGGAATTTGAATAACATTTTAATATACTTATTCTAATGCTCCACTTTTCATGAGAATAGGCTTCCCAAATAAAAGCAAAACTTTCAACAGGTTAGACACTTTGACATTTCTTCTTGTAGGGTAGGGTTTTTCAAACCTGAATATGCCTGGAGGCGGGTCTGGCTTCTCATACTTAGCCTCACTGTATCAGTGAGTTTATTCCTAAATCAGTGCAATGTGGTTCCACCCACTATAGTTAACTGGGACACAAAGGAGCATATCCAGATACCCTGCAGAATTCAAGGTAGAGGCTTCAATTTAGTCATTCATATTGGCAGAATACCTCTAATGTGCTCTTATGATGAAAAATAATAGTTAAATTATAAAATTAACAAAATGTTTTTCATGTTTCATCATCTTTTCTTAATGTTTCTAAATGTGAAGTAACTGAGGTAAGTGAATGAAAAGAGAGAGGCACTAGGATATATTTATTATCATACACACATAACACACACAACTCACTAACAAGTAAAAAATCAAGCAACTGGGCATTTAGGCATTGCATCAGCATTAACTCTTGTCCCTTTCCTCTAAATTTTGATTAATCTATTCAATCATGAAAGGAAACTGGAAGACTCATTTTCAATTTTAAAAGAAATATGATATGTTTAAATGGATGCTCCAAAATTCCATAAAAAAAAATAAAGTATAGTGTAACTCAGCACATTAACATGGAGTTAATTATACAAAGTATGAGAGAAAACAGACTCATCCATTCCAGCAATTACTTCATCCCCCTGCCTATTATATTCCTTGACATTATTTTTCTTAAGAGAATCAAGATCACATTTCTAACTTAAAAGAGAGAGAGAGAAAATTGAGATGGAAATATCACCCTCAAGAAATGTTTTTAGTGCATTAGTTTAAAAGAAACAATAAACGGTAAGTAGGAAGTTTTAAAATGTAGTATAGTATTAGTAAATCATATACTCCAGGCTAACCTTACAGGTATGTGTTGCTTTTATAAATTAACCAGAACTGGTTTAACCCCAGGGTCAGGTTCAAGTGGTGTACACCAGCAATCAGATTACAACTTCATGCAAATTTTGCCTCATTTAAAAAGTCACACACTCCACTGCTTCATTTGCACAATAATTCTGTACCTGGTCAAGGTCAGAGGATTTTCCCTCTGTTTCTTTCACTGTATGAGCTTAGCTTTTAATAATGAAGCTAAGCTATTGGAAATATCTATCTTATTTCTTCTCATTTGAAGAAATAGCAGGGGAGAGAAAACATCTAAAAAATCTCCAGTGGATTTATGCTAATTTTTGGATCTGCATGCATAAAAAAAGAAATCATATAAAAATATGCTTGTTTTTTACTTTGAGAAAAGTGATACTATGTCATATTCTTCTCAAGAAAAATCCTTATATTGGGCATTCTAGAAAAAAATAGAAAATTATTAGTGCCAAAATTCATATAGATCCTATTTCTTGGTTATTATATGAAAATAAATAAATGAACAAACAAACAAACAACTGTATTCAAATACACAGAGGATATTGAAGGAGGTCCTGTCAGAAATGAGGGAAATACAGGGCGGCTACTGCCTTCAGATGCAGCAGTGCTTTCAGGTTCTTGGTTCACATTTTCATATTCTCTGGCCTCAAAATATTTTGTCATTTCCTTCTTCTTTAACTAAGTCCAATTATTTCAATATATCTGCTTTTGTCTATTAGATGCTACTAGAACTTTTCCAAGGGATTCATTTATGCTATATACCCTATGTCAAAGTTAAGATTATTAGATAATCATAGTTTAACTCAGGAGATTTATCAAGATATTTTAAAAGTTATATAGGGCTCTCTGGCTTATTTGAATGAGCAGCAATCATGAACACACTATAAATGTGTCACTCAATGATCAAATAATTTCTCTTGGAATCTGTTTTGTTTTTCCCGATAAAAAGCAAACAGTTGACGAGAGACATAACACAGATTTATTTGGGGTATTTTAAATAAAATAACATCTAATATTTGGTAAAGGACTTTGAAATGTGCATAGCAAAATATTTTGTAATATTAAGACATAAATAACACCATATAAGATATCACTCTGGAAAAATCAATAGCCACCATAATTGTTTAAAATGCAAATAACTAAGCCCCCTTCAGGGAATGGTGAGAACGGGGAGAAATTCAACTTCCCCAAGTTGAATTCTTGATATTCTCACAAGCAGGGTGGACAACCAAAGCTATAGGCTGAGCCCCCAGTCTTGGGGCTTGTTCATATGAAACTTAACCCCACAAAGGATAGGTCAAGTCTACTTAAAATTTAGGCCTAAGAGTCACCCCCAGGAGGGCCTCTTTTGTTACTCAGATGTGGCCTCTCTCTCCAGCCAACATAATGAGAAGTCTCACCACCCTTCCCCTCTCTGCGTGGGACATGACTCCCAGGGATGTGTACCTTCCTGGCAACATGGGACAGAGATCCTGGAATGAGCTGAGATTCAGCATCAAGGGATGGAAAAAAAACCCTAGAATGAGCTGAGAATTAACATCAAGGGATTGAGAGAACCTTCTCGACCAAAGGGGGAAGAGTGAAATGAGACTAAGTGTCAATGGTGGAGAGATTCCAAACAGAGTCGAGAGGTTATCCTGGAGGTTATTCTTA
>PVIY010001612.1:0-68269 GCA_004026745.1 Myrmecophaga tridactyla
AGGCATTCCTAGATTATACCATCTCGATCTTTAACATCTATCTTTCTTTCTGATTTCATTTATGTCCCCAGCCCTCCTCCCTCTATCATTCTCACATGCAGCTTCATTCAGTGTTTATATATTACAGTTATTATATTACAGTTAGGTACTATTGTGTGCAACTGACTCTTAAGGTAGTGGTTGTTAAAGACCATTGTTCTTTACCTTTATTCATAAGAACTTAGCACTTACTTTAGGGAATATTAATGTCCCAAATGGAATACTATGCTGCCCTTAAAAATAGGAACCATGCTACAATTTTATAGTTTATAAGATTTTTAATAGTTTTCTTATCAGAGTATTTTCATACAAAACAAGAATTTGGTTTTCACTTTGTTAAAATGGTAATGATTTCCTGGATTATTTGTTTGTTCTTAGTGAGAAACTATAAAAGGTTTTTAACCATCTGAGTAATCTGCCTAGATGACAAAGACTCCATGTCTTACCAGACCAATATACTTACTGATATGTATGTTGACCATCACCTTCCTTAGTGTTTTAGACAATGCCTCCTCACTTTAAAAATATATATATATATATGTGTGTGTGTGTGTCTTTTTAAAATCGTGTTAACTCCTCTGTTTACTTTCAAACTTTTGTGTCACCTTGATTAAATAAAAAACCAAAGGGGGGAAGAAAAGATTTGATGATAGGAACAATACGTCTAATTAATAGTGTAAAATTTTGGAAAAAAAATAACGACCATGAAAGCTCTCTGTGCATTAATATAAAATAGTCTCCAGATATATTATTAAAATGAATGAACTAAGTACATTTACAGAGGTTGTTACCATTTGGTTAAAACAAAGTGATGGCTGGGGATACACACTTATCTGCTTTATATGCATAAAATGTCTCTGGAAAAATACACAAGCACCTAATAACATTGGTTTTCCTATGAGAGGAAAACTAGTAGGTAGTTGGAGATTTGAAAGGAGAAGTTTGAGTTATGAACCATGTGAATGTGCTACCTGTTGATACAAACCTTTTCAATTAATTATATATAATAAATATCAGGGCCAGCTTTAAGTTTTGATAATGGTTAGGGTTAATCTTAGTTATGAAGTCAACTTCATATGCTTGAAAATTAAAGATTTTTTATTAAAAATGTTACAGAATCATGGATTCTTTGAGTTGGATTGGCCCTGAAATACCAGTTGCACGTTGTGTCTCAGCACAGCCCATTTGAACACCACTGTTATATGGCATTGTAATAGGACGCAGTGTGGCTCAAGGCCTGTCCCACGTCCATGGAGCACTAACTTTAAGAGAGCTCTCTCATACTGAGCCTTAGTTTCTCTCCCTCCATTAACCCTTGGAACTGACACTCCCTTTCAGGGTAACACAGATTCAGTCTGTTCTGTTTTGTTTTTTTTTAAGAACAGGCCTTAATATACATATTATACATATTGCACTCACATTGTTCTTGTAATCCTGGTTGTTCTGGAGTTAAAGCCTCTGAGGTTCCTGGTCAACAACATCTCCATCCTTAGTGTGAGTTGATTTTTGCAGGACCCAAATGTAGCACCTTATATTTATCCCTGTTAATTTCATTTGGACAGATTCAGACCATGACCCAATTTGCTTTTTTAAATCCTGATTCTGCCACCTAAAAATTATTTTTTTCCTCCCCATTTTTATTTTATCTAAAGATTTCTGTTCAATAAATATTTACTCAGGCAAGCCACATAGCAAACAATGTTTGGTCCTTGGAATGCAATCCCTCTTCTCAGGGAGCATGTGGTCTAAAGGGAATAAATGCTCACAGCAATAAGGAGCTGTGTTTGGGTTATGGACAGGCAGGCTCAGACCATGAGCCTTCCACATTCCTCCAGGAGGGCTGTTTATAGTGGAAATGAACTTAATAACTGATCCTCTTTATGCGACAGGGAAGTATAGTTACTCAACCAGATCAGTCTCTGGTTTGTAGAGTGCTCCTTGCATCTACCTGTCTTTTTTTTCCCACAATGACTTTATTTTGGAGAACTTAACATATGTGAAAAAAAATGTTCTTTTAAAATTAACTGGGTATTTGAATGTCAAATGCTTTGCTCTCCTGTTCCATGGTTTTCATTTTCTTTAATAACCAGCTCAAACTCCTCTCTGGTAGCTTTCTATCATTGAGTTCATTTGTTTCCTTTCATTCTTTTCTCCATTCCTTTTTTTTTTTTTAATTAGGGAAGATGTGGGTTTACAAAACAATCAGGCATAAGATACGGTATTTCCTTACACCCCACCTCCACCCCTAACACCCTGCATTTGTGTTGTAGATTTATCATAATAGATGATACCCTTTTGTTAAACGTAATTGTTCCAATTTTCTAACAATAGTTACCTTTGTTACAATTGATGAAAGAGTATTAAAATATTGTTTATCATCCATAATTTACATTAAGTGTATTTTTTCCAATATACTACCCTATTATTTACACCTTTTAATACATTTGTTATAATACATGAAAACATATTTTTATACTTGTACTATTAACTATAGTGCATCATCTACAATAGGTTTCACTGTGTTGTACAATCCTATGTTTTATATTCTGATTTTTGTTCTAGTGATTTAATGTATTTCCTGAAGTTTCCCCTTTTAACCACATTCACCTTGTTTTATTTTAAAGCTCACCATTCTCTAACCCCATTCTATCTCCTAGTAGCCTGTGTTTTAAATTCTTGTTTCTTTATCTTCCTCCCTACCTCTGCCTCCAGGTAGGTCCTGTAACCATGCCTGATGCTACTCATCACTGCATTTCCCAGAATCTAGCTCAGCACCAGTGCATGCTAAAACTCCACTAGTGTTTGTTGAATGAATGAGTAAATGAGACTAGAACAGATGGCTACTCTGACAATCTCTACCTTCCTTGAGGAAGAAATTTCAGAAGAAATCAAAGAGAATTGTGCTGTGCCCTGTCTGTGCTTCTTGAGGTTGGTCTCCAGGCTCTTCTTTGTCATGCTTATCCAAGGGTGCACTCTGCTGTCCTGCTTGCCATGACATCTCCCGCCATTTTCTCATGAGACCTGTCCTTGTCTTGGGCAAAACTGTCTCCTATTACCTCTGTGCCCTCCTCTGCCCTCTGCAGCTGGAAACCCAGCACCTTTAAAGGTCTGGGTTGAATGTCACTACACATGAAACTTTCTCTAATCTTCCCTGACAGTATATGTGGTCCTTGCAAGAGTATGTACCTCTGTTTTAGCACACCTACCACTCTTTATTTACATGTCTGTCTCCTCTACTAGTCTGTGAGAACCCTGAGACTCAGCAAAATATTGCTTATCTTTTTTTAATCCCTGAGGGATTAATCTAGTGCTGGGCCATAGAGTTGTGAAATAAATAATAATAGTTTTTGAAATATGAGATAAAGTACTAGGGTGCAAGACTGAGCCCGTTTAACTTTTTCAATAAGATTTTTGTCCTTAAGTATGTGCAGTCGATTTAAAGTTGCTGTATGAACTTCATGATGGGCAGAGAGGTTGCCAACCCCATCCAGCCCCTGTGGACCCCTCCAGAGTGCTTAGTTCTAACACCATATTATTGGGCTGTTGTAGTCAGGGGCTAGAGGAGAAAATGACAATATGAATTCTTATTGGACCAGGTGCTGTGTCCACAGGAGACATGGGTGGATTAGTCCCTCAGTATGGGCTCTCTACGAGGGTCAGAGGAGCCAGTAGGCTGCATAGGTGTTGATGAGAAAGGGCTCTCTAGTAGGAAGGTACAGGCACCAGATATTAATAGGGCACTATTCAATGCGCCCAGGACTTAGGGTTGAGTGCTTCCAGCTTCTGATGCCAGTGGTTTCCTTTCTAAACATCTGTGGGCCCTCACTTAGCTTCTTTAGGACACAACTTCTAGTTTGCTTAGCTTCTCCTGGGAAGGCACATTGTGACATCTGCTGGGCTCTGCCCATGTTTAGGCATCTGCTTTCTCTGTCAACACTCCAGGCATCTCCAAACATCTGTGTCTCTGTCAGTTCTGAAGCAACTGTTCTCCAAGAGTCTGCATCTGAGGTTTCTCCAAAATATTTCCCCTTTTAAAGACTCTAGGAAACTAATCAAGACCCATCTTTAATGGGTAGAGTCACATCTCCATCTAATCAAAAGATCACACCCACAACTGGGCACACATTTCTCTGTGGATGTAATCTAATCAAAAGTTTCCACCCCACAGTATTGAATCAGGTTTAAAAGAATGGCTGTCCCCACACAATTGGATCAGGATTAAAACGTGGCTTTTCTGGGGTACATAACAGTTTCAAACCAGCACACCAGGGAAGAAGGTCTGAGGGTCAAGAATAAATGAAGGAAGGAAGGGAAGAAGGGAAGAAAGGAGGTCAGAGGGAGAAAAGAAGGGAAGGAAGGAAGATGGGAGAAAAGGCAGGCCAGCCATTTGTTATATTGGTAACATGGGGTCATTTGTCAGCATATAGGACTTGGAATCAGAATACCATAGCAAAAAGGGAACTGGTAATGCAGACATTTGGCAACAGATAAAATACTAATTTGAACTTGAGTTATTTAGGCTCCCTGAAATTCCGTTTCTTCATAATGATTGTACACTATTAGGCTTATCATTGTCAAGATTTAACAAGTTCATACGTGTGAACCCTGAGCACTTTTGGAATATGATGTATGCGCAGAAATAATATAGCCCTCTTCCCCACCCCATCTTGCCCAGATGACACAGATGGTCATAAAGGAGTGTAGAAATATTGTTACCCAAAACAGCTTATGCGCTCCTTCTTGAAAGTTGTGATTTAACTATAATGAAGTCCAAATCAGTATAATTAGATGAAATAGTTTTACATCATCTGTTTCTCTGTAAAACCCATTCTTCAATTATTTTGTGTGTATATATGTATTTGTGCAAATCTTTGCTAAGCACTTTTAGAGTTATAAGACAGATTGCAGTAGGCTCTGCAGCACTGCACAACCTGCTAAGAAATGTTATGGAGAAGAGTTGTGCTAATTAGCATTGTTAGTCGATTTTCAAAAGAGGTCTTCAGAACTGGTGCTTAGAACCAGTTGACCAATTTACTGTACATGGAATCTTTGAAAACTTAGACTTTAATATCTAACACACACCTGTTGTTTCCACTGCCTGTTAGAATAACTGTAGTTTATCTATACTGAAAATTAATTTAGTCTCAGTGGAATTTATAAAATACTGATCAATGTTGAGTAAAGAAGGAATATTTAATTGTGAGAGGATTATTGATTTAGCAGCAAGGGTCAAGCGATGGGGGCTAAGGAGGTATCAGAGAAATGTCACAAAAGAAGTGTCCATTTAACCAGAAATGAGAGGGTGGCATCCTCAAAATGGCTACTTAAGTCATCCCTGTGGAAGTTTCCTTTTAGAGACAGCTAAATAAAAGGATAAATCCCACTTGCTTGGAACTCAGAGGATGATAGAGACTGGAGAAAGACTTCACATATGCTGAATCAAAGAGAAAAATAAAAGCATCAAAAAAGGAGATAAGAGATCTGTGATCTGGACCTGTCACTTTGAACCCCTCCCCCACATTCAGTCCCATGGCCTCGCTCCATGACCATGGACCACAGAGCCATACAGGCAACAACTTAGAATCCCATTAACATTCAAGCATGTGGATCTAAAGTCACATAGACCCAGGGCAGGGATCTAGTGGTCAGCAACTGCACACATACAAAAATATCCCCAGGAAACAAAAGAAACCTGCAGTGAAACTGTTGGCAAGCAAAGCACGTACCCAATCTGTCCTCCTGGGGTGGCAGAATCTAACATGTGAGTCACCAGAGGCAGATAAAAGGAAAAACTGAATAGCTGTAAGGCACAGCAGATCTAAAGTCTGAAAGCTGTAGAGAAAACCAGGCACTGAGTGTGGAAGAGAAATTGAGCAAATCATAGCCACTGGAGAGGAAAATTTGCACAAAAACAAACAGAACAGTCCAAGACTCCCAGAGAAGTAACAGAGGAAAGGAAAAGTTGTACTGTGTATGCAATGAGAAAGACCTGAGAAATTCTGAACAGGTTAAACATGGGATGATCTAAGGTTTTGTATATGCAGAACCAGCCTTTGGAAAAGAGCCTTAACACACAACCAATCCAAAAATTTTAAATTAAAAAAAAGCAAAACCCTAGGCAAAAGGGAGAAACTGACTTTCAGAGTTGACACAGCAGAATAATCAAATGCCCAAAATTCACTAGCCATACTAAGAAACAAGAAGATATGGCTCATTCAAGGTAACAAATTAAAACATTGGAGGAAATACAGACATTAGAGTAACTAATCCAAGGAATTCAAACAAAACTCTTAATTCAAGAAGTTGAAAGAAAATATAGATAGATTTAATTAAATATATAGAGCTAAGTGATATTAGGAAGACAATGTGTGAACAAGAACTGGAAAGTGACAGATTTGAGTAGGCAGAAGAATCAGTGAACTAGAAAACAGGACCATCAAAATCACATGATCAGAAGAATAGATAGAGAAAAGAATAAAGAAATGAGCAAAGCCTAAGGGACTTTGGTACAGCATGAAGCACACCAACATTTGCAGTATGGGTTTCTCAGAAGGAAAGAGAAGGGGAAAGGGCAGAAGGAATGTATGAGGAAATAATGGCCAAAAATGTCCTAACTCTAATGAAAGACATCAATATTCATTTCCTAGAAGCACAATGCACTCAAAACAGGATAAACTAATAGATATTCTCTGAGACACATACTACCAAAATGTTAAATGCCAAAGAGAAAGAGGGAATTCTGAAAGCAGCAAAAGTAAAGTGATCCACCACATAGTTTCCTCAGTAAAACTAAATGCTGATTTCTCGTCAGAAACTTTGGAGTTGAGGAAGCAGTGATATGACATTTAAGGTACTGAAAGGAAAAAACTGCCATCCAAATTCTTCAACTTCAAAATTGAAGGAAAGTTTAAGGCAGTCACAGAGAATAAAAAACTGGGAGAGCTCACCAACGAAAGATCTGCCCTTCAAGAAATGATACAAGAAATTCTTCAGGTTCAAAACAAAGGATAGAAGAGAGTACCTTGGAGCATTATGAAATGAAGATGTTCAGTAAAGAAAACTACATGGGTAAATCCAAAATCCAGTAATAGTATAAGAAATAATCATATTACCTGTAATGGACATGTCACATATAAAGAGTTTTAAAAGAAACAACCTAAAGAGGGGAAATAGAGGGATATGGGGACAGGGAATGTGTATGTTATTGAATTTACAGCATTATCTTACCAAACTAATTGGTTATAGACTAAGGTAGGCTAATACAAATCCCAGGGTAACCACCAAGAAAGTATTTTTTTTTAATATAGAAATAGAAATGTGGGAAGCGATCAATTAGTTGCGTCACAAAATATGAACTACATGCAAAAGGAGGTTGCAATAAAAGAAAGATGTAAAAAGATATGACATATTAAAAAAACAATACAATGGCGGAAATAAATACTACATTATCAGTAATGACATCAAATGTTAATGGACTAAACATCCAATCAAAAGACAAAGACAGGCAGAATGGATAAAAAGCATGATCCACTTATGTGTTGTTTATAGGACACTCACTTTAGAGCCAATGACACAAATAGGTTGAAAGAAAAGAGATGGAAACTACATATTTCATGCAAATAGTAGCCAAAAGAGAGCTCAGGTAGCTATACTGACATTTGGTAAAGTGCACTTTAAGTCAAAACCTGTTACAAGAGACCAGAAGTAACTATATATATTAATAAAAAGGTAATCCACCAGCAAGAAATAGCAATCACAAGCATTCATGCACCTAGCCACAATGTCCTTAAATACCTGAGGTAAATATTGGCAAAAAATGTACAGACATCTCTAAAGTAATTCTTGGAGACTTCACCTTCATCAGTGGATAAAATTTCTAGACCAAAGATCAGTAAGGAAATAGAACTGGTACAATCTGATAACGAACTATACCCAAAGATACATATAGAATACTGTAACCCAACAAAAGAATACACATTCAAGTGTGCATGTCTCATTCCCCAGGATAGGCCACATGTAGGTAACCAAACAATTCTCAATTAATTTTTAAAAAATTGAAATTGAACAAAGTATCTTCTCTAACTACAATGGATTGACACTAGAGTGGTAAACTGGAAAATCCACAAATATATGTTTTGGATTTCTAAATGCTGTCAAAATGCAATATACCAGAAATGGAATGACTTTTTAAAAGAGAATTTATTAAGTTACAAATTTACAGTTCTAAGACTATAAAAATTTCCAAACTAAGGCATCCAGGGAAAGACACCTTGAGTCAATAAAGGCCAATGGGTCCAGAACACCTCTGTCAGCTGGGGAGACATTTGGCTGGCATCTGCTGGCTTCTGGTTTCAAATAACTTCCCCAGGTGCAGTCTCCTTCTGCATCTCCAAACGTCTCTGTGTCAGCTCTGAAACAACAGTGTCTCCTGGGGCTTTTCACATTTCCAAATGTTTGTGTCTGCATCCACAGCTGAGGTTTCTCCAAAATCTTTCCCCTTTTAAAGGACTTTAGTAAACTAATCAAGACCCACCTTTAATGGGCAGAGTCATATCGCCATCTAATCAAAAGGTCACACCCACAAATGGATGTGTCACATCTCCACAGAAACAATCCAGTCAAAAGGTCCCACCCAAGTTGGATGTATCCCATCTCCATAGAAACAATCCAATCAAGTTTTCCACCCCACTGTATTGAATCAGGATTAAAAGAAGCATGGCTGCCTCCACAAGATTGGATGAAGTAAAAGGACATATCTTTTCTGAGGTACATAACAGCTTTATACTGGCATAATATGGAAGTTAAACAACACAATCAGTTGGGTCAAAGGAGAAATCAGAAAATATCTTGAGACAAAGGAAAATGAGAACAGAAATATATCAAAACTTACAGGACACAGTGAAGGCAATACTCAGAGGTAAATTTGTAGCCCCAAATTCTTACCTTATTAAAAAAAAAAAAAAAAAAGAAAGAAAGAAAGCACAAATTAGAGCCCTCACAGCATACCTGGAGAGAGAGCAGAAAACTAGCCCCAGAGAAAGCAGAAGAAAAGAAATAAGTATGATTAGGGCAGAAATAAATGAAATAGAGAATTTTAAAAAGTAAGAGGCAATTAACAAAAACTAAATTTGGTTCTTTGAAAAGATCAATAATATTGACAAATCTTTATCTAGACTGACAAACAACGAGAAAGAGGATGAAAACAAAATCAAAAATGAAAGATGAGACATTACTACCAACCTTGTAGAAATAAAAATGATTGTAAGAAGATACTATAAAAAGCCAATTAATTAAACAACCTAGATAAAATGGACAAGGTCCTAGAAATACACAATTTCTACACCAACTCTAGAAGAAATCGAAGATCTCAGCAGTCCAGTTATAAGTGACTGAATCAGTAATCAAAAAACTCCCAAAAGACATGACATTCCCAGGTGTGAGTCTCCCTGGTAACATGGAAGTGACTCCCAGGGATGAGCCTGACCCTGGTGCTATGGGATTGACAGTGCCTTCCTGACCAAAAGGGCCAAAAGGAATGTAACAAAATAAGGTATCAGTGGCTAAGAGAGTTCAAATAGAGTTGAGAGGCTATTCTGGAGACTACTTGTACGCAACCTTCAACTAGATATTGCTAAAATTGCCACAGTTCACCAAACCCCAACCAACATCTTTCCTGTCAACCCTAAAGAACACCCAGGGCTCTGAGATCCTACAAAACTTGCTTGCACCAAGTTTACTTTTCAGAAACCTAAAACCTTCAGATGATTCCTAGGCCAGATAAGTCTTGAAACCCAGAAGTGTCAGTCTCTCCAGGAACATCCAACAGTTCCATCCCCCTATCCCTTGTTGTCAACACCCCTTTCATTATGAAAAAAGTTAGAATGGACATAACCCAAATATCTTTAAAGATTAGGAGAAGGATCAAAGGAGAAAAAGGAGTTATAGTAGAGAAGTTAGGATTTAACAAATGCATATAACTACTGAATCATTATATTGATATTTCTTTTTATTTTCCAGTAACTTGGAGCAGCTAGAAGGAAAAACCTAAAATTGTGGAACTGTAACCCATACCAAACTTTGAAATCTGTTCTATAACTACTTGTTAAAATGTACATTGAAAATTATTGCTTATTTGTATATATGCTATTGTGCTGGTTTGAAAGTGCTGTATACCCCCAAAAAAGCTATATTCTTTAATCCTTATCAGTATTGTTGGGTGAAATCTTTATTATTCAGATGTGACCCAACCAATGGGTGGGACCTTTTGATTAGGTGGTTTCCTTGGAGATGTTTCTCTGCCCATTCGAGGTGGGATTGCTTACTGGAATCCTTTAAGAGGGAACCATTTTGGAAAAAGCTTAAAGCCCACACAGCCAGAGACCTTTGGAGATGCCGAAGGAAAATGCCAGCCAGGAAGTCCTTTGGAAGAAGCCAGAGACAAGCCTAACAGACAATACCATGTGCCTTCCCAGCTGACAGGTGTTCCAGGACCATTGGCCTTTCTTGAATCAAGGCATCTTTCTCTGGGTGGCTTAGTGTGGACATTTTAATGGCCTTAGAACTTTAAACTTGTAACTTAATGAATTCTCTTTTTAAAAGCCATTCCATTTCTGGTATATTGTATTCCAGCAGCTTTAGCAAATTTAAACAGTTATGTTTCCCAATTAAAAATGTTTTAAAAGTGTAAATTGACAGAAAAAATAAAACCCCCAACAGAGAAAAGCCCAGGATCAGATGGCTTACAGGGGAATTTTACCAAACATTCCAAGAAGAACTAACATCAATGCTGCTCAAACTCTTCAAAATGATTGAAGGAAAAGGAACATTCGTAACTCATCGGTGAGGCTGACAATCCCCCTAATACCAAAGTCAGATAAAGATATCACAAAAAAAAGAAAATTACAGACCAATACCTCTCATGCACCCTCAACAAAATACTAGTAAAGTGAATTCAACAGTACATTAGAAGAATTAGACACCATGATCAAGTGGGATTAATCCCAGACATGCAAGTATGGTTCAACATAAGAAAATCAATTAGTGTAATTCACTATGTTAATAAAACAAAGGGAAGATAAACATATGATCATCTCAGTTGGCATAGAAAAGGCAGTAAAAAAGGCAGTTGACAAAATCAACACTCCTTTTTGATTTAAAAAAAAACACTCAGAAAACTAGGAATAGAAGGACACTTCCTCAACTTGTTGAAGGCCATGTATGAAAATCCCTCAGCTAACATCATACTCAACAGTGCAAGACTGAAAGCTTTCCCTCTAAAATCTGGAACAAGACAAAGATGCCCACTGTTACTACTGTTATTGGTTACCACTGTTATATCTTTATTGGAAGTCCTAGCCAAAGTAATTAGGCAAGAAAAAGAAATAAAAGGCATTGCAATTGGAAAGGAAGTAAAATTTTCCCTATTTGCAAATAATGTGATCCTATTATATAAAGTCCTCAAAAATCTACAACAAAGCTATTAGTGCTAATAGATGAATTCAGCAAACTGGCAGGGTACAAGAGCAACATATGAAAATCAGTAGTGTTTCTGTACATTAGTAATGCACCATCTAAAGAGGAAATTAAGAAAAAAATCACATTTATGATAGCAACTAGAAAAATCAAATGTTGAAGAATAAATCTAACCAAGGATGTAAAGGACTTATATGAAGACAACTACATAGCATTCCTAAAAGTAATCAAAGAGGACTTAATAAAATGGAAGGACATTCCATGTTTATGGATTAGAAAATTGAATATTATCAAGATGTCAGTTCTACCAAAAGCAATTTACATATTCAACGCAAACCAAATCAAAATTCCATCTGCATTCTTTGCAGAAATGGAAAAGCCAATCATCAAATTTATAGAGAAAAATAAGGGTGCCTGAATACCCAAAACTATCTTAGAAGAATGAAATTGGAGGACCCTCACTTCCCAGTGTTAAAACTTATTACGAAGCTTCAGTGGTCAAAATGGCATGGTACTGGCATAAAGATAGACAGTGTAATCAAATTGAGATTTCAGAAATAAAACCCACACATCTGTATCCAGTTGATTTTTGACAAAAGTGGCAAGTCTGCTCAACTGGGAATGTATAACCTCTTCAACCAATGGTGGTGGGAAAATTGCATATCCGTATGTAAAAGAATGATTGGAGATCCCTATCTCACACCATCTAGAAAAATTAACTCAAAATGGATCAAAGACCTAAATATAATATCCAGGACCACAAAACTCCTAGAAGAAAATATAAGAAAGCATCTTTAGGACCTTGTGCTGGGCACTGGTTTCTTAGGCTTTACATCAAATGCACAGGGAACAAAAGGAAAAATAGATAAATGAGAATTCATCAAAATTTAACACTTTCATGTATCAAAGGACTTATCCTGAAAGAAATAGTCAACCTACACAATGGGAGAAAATATTTGGAATCATACACCTGATAAAGTTTTAATATCCAGAATTTGTAAGAAATCCTACAACTCAACAATATGAAGACAAATAACTCAATTTTTTAAATGGACAAAAGATTTAAAAAAACATTTCTCCAAAGAAGATATACACATAGCTAAATAGCACATGGAAAGCTGTTCAACATCATGAGCCATTAAGGAAATGCAAATCAAAACCACAATGAACTATCATTTCATACCCACTACAATGACTATTTATATACTTAATATATATATATATTTTTTTTAAAAAAAAAGGAAAAAATGTTGGAGAAGATGTGGAGAAATCAGTACACTCTCATTGTTGATGGGAATATAAAGGGGCATGGCCACTGTGGCAAACGTTTTGGTGGTTTTGCAAAAAGTTAAGTATGGAATTATCATATGACCTGGTGTGCCAGTTTGAATGTGTTATGTGCCCCAGAAAAGCCATGTTTTAATCCTAATCCAGTTTTGTGGGAGCAGCTGTTTCTTTTAATCCAGATTCAATAATGTGGGTTGAAATAGTTTGATTAGATTATCTCCACAATGATATGGCTTGCCCAATTGTGGGTGTGACCTTTGATTAGAGGGAGATGTGACTCCACCCACTCCAGGTGGGTCTTGATTAGTTTACTGGAAACCTTAAAAAGAGGAAACGTTTTGGGGAGAGCTCAGAAACAACAGAGCTGACAGAGAAAGCAGATGTAGACACTTGGAGAGTAGTTGCTTCAGAGAACAGAGGCATGGATGTTTGGAGATGCTTGGAGATACCAGCAGACTTTTCCATGAGATGTTAAGCACGCCAGAACCTGGAGAGAGCCAAGGTGGAGCCAAGAGATGAAAGCCAGCCCTGGAGAAGCAAAGTGAGGAACCTGCACATGAACAGAGACTAAAAGCAATGGAGCCCAGGAGGAAGACACCAGCAGATACCAACCACATGACTTCCCAGCTGACAGAGGTGTTCCAGACCTGTCAGCCTTCCTTGAGTAAACGTAAGCTCTTGTTGGTACCTTAATTTGAACACTTTCACTTCCTTAGAACTGTGAATTTGTAACTTATAAATTCCCCTTTATAAAAGACATTCCAGTTCTGCTATATCTCATTCTGTCAGCTTGCAAACTAACACACCTGGCAATCTCATTTCTAAGTATATACTCAAAAGAATTGAAAGCAGGAACTTGAGCACATATTTGCATATCAGTGTTCATAGTGGCATTATTCAAAATTGTCAAATAATGGAAGCAACTCAAGTGTCCATCAACAGATGAATGGATAAGCAAAATGTGGTATATACACATACAATGGTTTATTATGTAGTTGTGCAAAGGGATGAAGTTCTCATACATTTGACAAAGTGGATTAATGATGAAGGCATCATGTTAGAATGAAATAAGCCAGACAGATAAAGGAAACTATTGTAGAAGCTTACTGATATGAAATAGTTAAAATAAGCAAATGCATAGAGTCAGAAACTAGAATACAGTTTACCAGGGGGCAGGGAGTGGACAGAGAATGGAGAGTTAATGTTTAATTGGTACAGTATCTGGAGTGATGGAAAAGTGTTGGTAATGACAATGATGATAGCACAAAATTGTGATTATAATTATTACTACTGAATTTTATATCTGAATGTGATTAAAAGTGGAAAATTTAGGTTGTATATATGTTACTAAAATCAAAATTCAAAGAAACAAAGAAATGAGGTCTGGAGCACAGGGTGACTTCACTGGAGGTCTGTTACTGGGATTAACATTTAGCTTTAATGAAATGGGGAATAATAAAAAGTTCTTGAGCAAGAGAATGATGTGGAAAAACTATCACAATGTTGTGACTGATAATCAGGAATTCAGTGTTTTAAACTGGACTCTGGCACTGGCTTTTAATTCATGACCTGAGACAAATAACTTCATTATCTCTTGACTATAATTATAATAATCTAATAATGGACGAAGTCTTCCTAGTTCTGATGTTCACACCCTTTCCTTCTGTGGTTCTTTTATGTCTTTGAGTGCAGCACTATTCTTTAGATTATGTTATTTACAAAATAATGTTTAACCACCGGCCCCAGCATATGTACTCTGTTTCCCCTCATTGTGCTGCTTTAAAGATGGAGTTGTTAAAAAAAAAAAAAAGGTAAAAGGGAGGGAGGATGAGAGGAAATTTGGAAAGAAGAGAAAAGAAAGATAAGTCAACACTGAAGACTGAAGACTGACCAGAGAATAATCTGTCATGCCCATACTGAAGGATCCCAGTATCTTTTTAGGACAATAGAGAGGATATATTCACACAGTCATGCAAATCGCATCCTGAAGTTGGAAGGTATACTAGAAGGATAAGGAGTGAAGAATTAGAACAATTGCCATGAGTAGTCGTGGAAGACATTATGAAGGAAAAGTTCAGTGGGGGTTTAAGGAGGACACGTTAGATGTTTGTGTGATTATAGCATGGAATAGTATTGGAAGACAAAAAGAGGACATTTTGAACAAAGGAAAAATCATTTGAACTTGCCAGTAGATTGCAAGGAAGCAGTCTAAAATCGCTTTGAAGTTTTCAACCTCATCTTGGAAAATGACATTGAGAAAATAGGAGAGTTGGGAGTGGGCACTCCCTTAGTGAAAGGAATATTAGATGGGAAATCAGAAGTCTTGCTCTGTCATTTACTGAAGCTGACAGACTCTGGGAACATCACTCAACTCCATGATTTCCCAATTTTAAGAGGCAGCAGACCTCAGAATCAAGATCAGCAAGTGGCAGGGTTGGGCAAATAGGATAGCTACAAACATCTCTCTCTTCACTCGTGCCCTTCTTCCTGTCAGACCTGGCCAAGGCCCTTACCCACTGTCATCCCTCAGTGTGTGCTGAGTGTGACAGTGATGGCCAAATGCGCAGTGAGCATGTTGCAGGCAAGTGGGCATCTGGGAGTGGAGACCCAGGTGGGATTGGATATACACATGAATCAACATCCATACCACACATAACAGCCACAGAGTGATTGCCAGCCTCTCACCCAGCACCATAGCTACTGTAGTAACACCTTCAACCTACTCAGGAACATGGAAAAGTACCAAGGGCAACTCCTCAAACTTCCAGTTGACAGCAAAGTGGCCACACATTAAAAGCCTAGGTTAAGTTAAAACTCATTATCTTTGGGAATAATCCAGGCACCCACTTCATTTTGTTCTTGGCCATCTCCCTTTAGCTGCATTTGCAAGGAGTTGGAGTAGAGAAACAGTGGAGGGCATCACAACGGCCAGGTTCTTTATGCTCAGGACCTGCTGAGCCGTAGATAGGCATGTAGTAAGAAGATCATGGGGGTCCCTGCAGTCCCTCCCTGCATGATGTGCTGTACTTCTCCACTAGGTGAAGAATTAAAATAATGATCATTTTTATCATAAGGTACTTCCTCTTGGAAAGTAAGTCACATGATGAGAAATGATTCCGATTTACTTAGGAAGTAGAATAGTTTATAAGGTATTAATTCACCTCAAGTTTGATTCATTTTCATAATGAAACCAAAGTATCCAAAGTGCTGTGTGTATGTTTAAGAAATAGCTCAAGGTGCTCTGTCTCTCCTTTTGAAAATTTTCTCTGCCTTCTATTTGTTATAGAAACAAATCCAAGACTGTCAGGAAAATTGGCTTTGTGCACTAAAGGGCCATGTGATTCCTCTCACCACCCCCACTACCCCTTTCGGTGTTCAGTGAGTCTCCTGCACATACTGTTCAGTAAACAAGCTCTGAGAACTAGGCTTAGCTGGTTCTGAGTGGCCACTTCATTCACAGAGAACACTGGGAAAGGGCTGTCTTTGTGCAGCCTTGACGCACTGGCCGAAGGGAAATGGAGAAGTTGGCATTTGTGTTTTCATTAGTTCTTTTTATAGCAGTGAACCAGCTGTGGCTGGTTAACATTAGCCGGGGCTGGTCATTCGTGTGCAGGTCTCTTACGCAGGATCCAGAGCTTCTGATGGAAACAGATTTTGTTACTCATGCTACCAGGGGCCGTGTTTACATGAAGTCACTTAGTGCTGTCATGGCATGTGATTTAGAACGGCCCTCTAAAGCACAGGAACTCCCTGGGTGTGATTCAGAGTCACCGTTAAAAACAAACAGGGAGACTCAGAAATAGAGAGAGTTTACCCTTGGTGACCGGCCCATCCTTCCAGTCCCATGCAGCCTCAATATGTGCTTTTTAAAGAAAGCTGGATGTTGGCTACCTAGGATGTTTTGACCTCAGTATTTTAAAAATTAGGTGGAGAAAACTGTGTTTTCTCAAGACATAACAAGGAATCATCATTTTATGGAAGATAGCCAGAAATGGTTGTGTAAATTTTTCTTTAAGTTAAACAACCATTTATATTGTCATAGTTTTCCATGGGCCTAACCATGAAGGCAAAAATTAACTTTTTAAGAATCATCAGTCTCTAGATAGAAATGATTTGAACAGAATATGCATTCCCTTCTATATAGAGAAATAGAAATGGGAACTGAAAAACATTTTCATTGGAGAATGTTTATTGGTTTCTTGTGTGCCTTGTTTTTGGATTAAAAGATAAACCAGTTTAGTCAGTATTCTCAAGTAAGGCTTAACAACTTCCTGGATCAGTCTAATCGGAAATTAGAAAACATATCTTCCTTTCACACTTAATTTATTTGAAAAAGTGGCCTTTAAATTTGCCAAATCATTAAGTCTTAAAAATATAAAGTCTAAGATTCTGCCTTTAATAGTCAGAGCTGCTATTTGAAGAGATACAGCCATCCCTCATAGAATTCCACCCTAGCTAGGTCACTTGAGGAAAAATTTTACTTAATTCTTTCTGGCTCTTTCTTTTCCTGCAGAACGGGGTGATAGTATTTCAGATTTAATATTTATATGGGACAGGATGCTGATAGAGATTCAACTACATCAGTCTCCTAGAATTGCTTGGGAATTAAATGAGGTTACAAAGACAAGATGCATGGCATACAGTAGGACTTAATTTTTCCCATTTATACTGACCACAGGTTGGCAAACATTTTTGGTAAAGGGTTAAAGTTTATATTTGAGGTTTCGTAGGTAATACAGTGGTCTCTGTTGCAAATACTCAACTCAGCTGCCGTAGTATGAACCATCCAAACACAAGAATACATAAACAGATGGGCTTGGCTGTGTTCCAATAAAACTTTATCCACAAAAATAAGTGGCCAGCAGAATTAGGCCTACAGACTGTAGTTTGCAAGACCCTGATCTAGACAAATAGGTATAAATTTCTTTTTTAAGAAAATATTTTATTAAGATATCTTTGCACATTATACAGTCCTTCCAAAGTCTACAATCAGTGGCTCAGAATATCATCACATAGTTGTGCATTCATCACCATGATCGTTTTTAGGACTCTTGCATCAGTCCAGAAGAAGAATTAAAAAGAAAAAGGAGGGAGTACAAGGGTAGTTCGGTGGTAGAATTCTCGCCTGCAATGCGGGAGACCCGGGTTTGATTCCTCATCCATGCACTTCCCAAAAAATAAACAAACAAGCAAAACAAACAAAAAACAAATTTTAAAAATTGAACAAACGGTGCTGCAATAACAAGATACTCACATGTAAAAATAATGAAATGTAGCCCCACCATACAGCATACAGAACAAAAGAAGAAAGAAAAACCTCATGCATCCCATACCGTTTAGCCCTACCCCTCGATGACCACTAATATTGCAATCTACCCAATTTTTTTTAACCTCTGATTCCCCCTATTATTTATTTATTTGTTATCCATTTTTTTACTCATCTATCCATACCCTGGATAAAGAAAAATCAGAAACAAGGTTTTCACAGTCACATCGTCGCACTGTAAAAGCTATATAGGTATACAGTCGTTTTCAAGAATCAAACCTACTGGAATACAGTTCAACAGTTTCAGGTTTTTCCTTCTAACTATTCTAATACATTAAAAACTAAAAAGGAATATCTATATAATGCATAAGAATAACCTCCAGAGTAACCTCTTGACTCTATTTGAAATCTCTCAGCCGCTGAAGTTTTATTTTGTCTCATTTCTCTCTTCCCCTTTTTGGTCAAGAAGGCTTTCTCAGTCCCATCATGCTGGGTCCTGGCTCATCTCCAGTAGTCATGTCCCGTGTTGTCAGAGAGATTAACACCCGGAGAGTCATGTCCCACATGGTGGGGAGGGCGGTGAGTTCACTTGCCAAGTTGGCCGCAAGAGAGGCCACATCTGAGCAAAAAAAAGAGGCCCTCTGGGGGTGACTTTTTAAAAAGCATAATCTTTTTTTGTCATGAAAACACAAAAAAGCAATAGATTTCAAAACACTCCACAACAATTAGTTGAACAGATTTCAGAGTTTGGTATGAGTTACAGTTCTTTAGATAACTGTAACTTTAGGTTTTTCCTTCTAGCTGCTCCAAAACACTAGAGACTAAAAGAAATATCAATATAATTCAGCAGTCATACTCATTTGTTAAATCCTATCTTCTCTGTTAAAACTACACCTTCTCCTTTGATCTTTCTACCATTCTTTTGGGGTATTTGGGCTATGCCCATTCCAACTTTTCCATGTCAGTAGTATGGGATAGGGGAATGGAACTAGTTGATGTTCTAGAGAGGCTGGCCCCTCTGGGTTTTAGGAATTATCTGGCCTAGGAACCCATCTGGAGGTTGTAGGTTTCTAGAAAGTAATCATAGCGCATGGAACTTTTGTAGAATCTCAAATAGAGCCCTAGGTGTTCTTTAGGGTTGACAGGAATAGTTTTGATTGGGGTTTGGCAGACCATGGGAAATAGCAATATCTAGTTGAAGCCTGCATGCAGGTAGCCTCCAGAGAAACCTCTCAACTCTATTTGAAATCTTAGTCACTGATACCTTATTATGTTACAATTCTTTTCCCTCTTTTGGTCAGGAAGGCATTGTTGATCACACAGTTCCAGGGTCAGTCTTATCCCTGGGAATCATATCCCACGTTGTCAGGGAGACATTCACCCCCTGGATGTCATGTCCCAAGTAAAGTTTCCAATAAAACTCTATTTACAAAAATAAGTAGCAGATGCATGATCTTTAGTTAAGTCATTTCTTTTTTAAGATTATCAAAGACATTTGGGGGATGGCAAGAACAGTTTTTGTATGCAGTATGTTTTAGATAATATTAGGGGATCTCCATTTTTTTTGACATGCTGGTGTGGTTGTGTAAGAGAAGAAATTTGGGGAGATGCATGAAGTATTTAAAGGTGAAGCACCGCAATGCCTAATTTACTTTGTAATAGTTCAGCCAAAAGATCAGATAAGGAAAATGGACAAAACGTTAACTGTTGAAACTAAGGTAGGAGTGTGAGTGAATGTATGCATGTATGTCCCTCCTTTCTTTCTGTATATTTGGAAATTTTACATAGTAAAGGATTTTAAAAAGAGATGGCTAGGACACATTTGAGGACAAGTGGCTTCCTAAATTAAAGTACCAGTTAAATAGCTCCTGATACTTGCCTCCCCACCCCCATCCCCAGGTACCCCCACCAGCACTGCCTGTTAGATCCAGCTCTGGCAGCCTCAAAAGAGGCAATTTCAAGATAGAAGTGCCTCAAACTCTCCCAAAGTATTTCAGGTTTGTTTAACCAAGAATTCTCCTGACCTCTCCCCTTTTAGAAAAAAAGAAGCCACTCACTACTTATCCAGATTTAAGTTATCCTTCATGTCTTTATACAGTTCTCTCCTCCTTCTTTGGATGTGTGTGCACGTGCGCATTTTCTTTCAGGAAAAAGAAAAAGTAAGTGTGAGGGGGATTTGCTTAGTTTACTGTGTTGGTTATAAAGATTATATAATAATGTAGTCTTTATAATATTAAATATTAAAGACTCTATTATAGAGGATGAAACACTTGTTAAGCAGTGTGCCGGTTTGAAAGGATTTATGTACCCTGGAAAAGCCATATTTTAATCCTAATCAGTCTTGTGAGAGCAATGGTTTCTTCTAATCCCTATTCAGCACTATAGGTTGGAAACTTCATTAGGTTATCTCCATGGAGATGTGACTCAATCAGCTGTGGGTATTAAACTTGATTAGATGGCCATGTACCTCTACCCATTCTATGTGGGTCTTGATTATCAGTTTACTGGAATCCTATAAAAGAGGAGACATTTTGGAGAGAGTTCCTTTTTTGAGAATGAGGAGAATGCCAAAGAACCACAAAGCAGAGAGAGGGTCCACCAGCCAGTGACTTTTGGAGATGAGGAAGGAAAATGCTTCCTGGGGAGCTTCATGAAATAAGAGGCCTGGAGAGAAAGCGAGCAGACACTGCCTTGTTCACCAGGCACACTTCCAGCTGAGAGAGTAATGCTGAACGTCATCGGCCTTCTTGAAGGTATATTTCTCTGATTGGCTTATATTGGACATTTCTATAGGCTTGTTTTAATTGGGTCATTTTCTCAGCTTTAGAACTGTAGACTACAAATTTATTAAATTCCCCTTTTTAAAAGCCAAGAAAGCAACAACAACAAAATAAGCAGCAGTCAGAATTTGGCCTATAGACTGTAGTTTGGCCAAACCCTGATCTAGACAAATAGGTGTAAATTTCTTCATGTCTAGTATTTATTTGCCTTTTATTTCAAAGGATAAAATAATTGTCCTTTCTTTATCAAAGCCACCTTTTGATTACAGTTCCAACTTCCAATACTACATATCACAAATAACGCTTGAAGGTATGGCTATTTGTTTATGTATTCTGAAGTGAAAATTTAACTGCATACAGAAAAGAATGTGTAAAATTACAGTGCTGATTTTTTCTTTCTTTGTATGTGTGTTATATTATACAATAAAAAAGTTTAAAAATTACAGTACTAAATATATTATGTTAATTTTAAGATAAAATAGATCCTTTCACATAAGATAAAATCATGTGACATTTTGAAATTTTGGTTTTTCTCTGCATGCTTTGCCTCTCAAATATATTGAATTACAAAGTGATACAGGTAGCATATCAAATTTATAAACCAAGTTAAAGTGCAAATCAAAACCTGTGTAACTAGGATTTATTTATAAGTCAGAGAAAGAATACTGGGAAAAAATAGAATATTGCACAAAGAAAAGATGTTAGCAGTTTGAGAATAGGGACACAAACAACATTTAGTTGTCCATTCTGAGAAAAAAGCTGTGAAGGGATTGTGGAGAGAGGTATATTTAATATGTAATAAAAGGATCTGAATTCCAGACTAGCTCTGGTGCTCAGTACTCACTCATATGACCTCGAGCAGTTTATCTAATTGCTCTGTGCTGAAGGCCTTCAGTATAAAATAGTACACATTGCTTTATAGTGTTAAAGAGATCATGTGTAAAGACCTTTATAAGCTACATATTGCTGTAAAATATCATTACTGATTGTATGAAGGGGCTGTTTAAAGTTGTATTCTAATGAGTGTCCACTAACGATTTTTAGACCAGTAAAACTTTGGAGAACATATAGCTTCTCTAAATTTCTCACATATTTATCTTGGCTGAAATATCCAGTCTTTAGAGGGGCATATAGGCAAACTTCTAGAGAAGGTGTTATTGTCACCAAATGCCAGTTAGTCTGTAACTCATTGCTCTCTGGGAGAACTCATGGGATGTAGATAAAAACCTGTTGACTCAAAAACAATGAAACAGCTATAACAACTGGGAGAAAGTCCAAGTAGCCACAGTAGAGCTGAGTCTGAGCCTTCTTAAACGGAGGCCTACAGGCTGTTAGTACAAGAAGCAGCATGCAACCCAGGCACCTTAAGGATAGAGGCGAAGGTAGGATGGGGCAAGGCAGAGGTGAAGGGCACACTGTGATTCCTGAGAATCAGGCACTCAGAAACAGGATGGCAAAGGCAGTATGTGAGCCATGGCAGCTTCTGGGGACCCGTGTACCTGTTCCTGGCAGATCTAGTCCCTTTGTGTGCTTCCAGGATTCTCTCTATGTGATTGCCTGGTGGCCTTATTAACATTGGGGAGAATAAAGATGCCTTGGCTTAATGCTTTGAACTTTCTGTGCCCTTAGTTGTAACAATAGGTTTTAAAGAAAATTGGTATTAAAATGAATTTACAAGCAGCTCTTGAAACTAAGAATTTAGGGTTTTGTTTATAGTCATGGATCTTGCCTCCTGATGATTGCCTACTTCATGTATTAATTAATGAATTACAGAATCACTTAGATAGTATTGCATATCTTTAAACTAAAATGTTGCAAATAGACATACTTGATTCATGAATCATCACAATAAATGTATCAAGGGAAATGATGAAAGAGGAAATTTGTACCTAAAAAGCTGATTTGGATTTTACGTTTTCAGGACATGTAGAAAAAGAATGAAGACTTGATAAAGAATTCTTATTTGACTTTTCAAATATCAGAATTCACTAAAAATTCAGAGAATATCCACTTTTCATTTATTATTGTAGTTTGTTTTCTAGGTCAGACGAATAAGAAGTATGGCACCTTCATTTATCATGAAATTTGTTCTGTGACATGTAAGTCTTCCTAATGAGACCAAACTCTAGAATGCAGCCATTTTTACCTTGGGATAATGTGAGAAATTGAAGGGTCAACTGTTTTATTGCTTTAGATTAGTTAAGTGATGATAACCATGATCATTTAAAATATTATTTTAAAATTGGCCCTGTGAGATTTTAAGACACAGAACTGAATGTACTGCCAAATATTTCTGTGGGAGTTACAGATGTAAAAGAGGATTCTGCACACGAATCCCCTCCTCAGCACCCAAACAGAACATATTTTGAGTTAAACTCTTTGGAATAGACTATTTTGGGAGAAATGACAAGGGAGCAGCAAACACATTTTTCATGACCTTTTTGTTCATATACTGTAAAAATATATTTCCATGATTTGGTTGTGACATACCCTGTGCTGTGGTAGATCTTCCATTAGTGAAATACCAAGTTGGATTACCTGCCCATCTTTTTCAAGAAAGCTACAATTTTGGTCTACTCTGAAATGTGAAAGTTCACACATGGTGCCCAGGCATGGGCCAACCTAAGCAAAACTGAAAATCTGAGCAGTATTGCTCAACTGTGCATTCTTGGGCTGTTTGCCCTCTCAGTCATCCTGTCTGTGAAATGATGTGACCATATAAGTGACAGCCTGCACCACTACTAAATAAATTATTTAGTGTAATTTTTAAATGGCAAAAGCATTCTAACAACATTATAGAAAGTTTCAATATTTGCAAAAACAAAACATTTATTCTAATTCCCCTTCCTGTTTTATGTTATTTTATATATTATCTTCTAGTCTTTTTAATATTTATTTTAAACCAAAGTCATGAAAAAAAATTGTTCTTATCCCAAAGAATGCCAGCAAGTTATAACTGTCTTTACTCCCAAGGTGCAACATTTCAATTTGATAATGTATTCACTGAAAAAGAAGGGAAATAACGTTGAGAATCTATAATATGCCAAATGCTTGGGTTGGTTTTTTGTTTGTTTGTATTATTTTTTTTTTTTAAGGAAAACAATGAAATAGAGCGCAGAGACTATCCCATGCAGTACCTGATACATAGGGACACTGTGCATAGCAGTTAGGCTTGAAAGGATTAAAAAGGAAAGAGGAACACCTTTGAAAGGTGGTGTTGGCTTCCTCATTGGCCAGCAGATGAAGTGACCATGCAAGCAGCCCTGGACTTCAGAGCTGAAACTTGAGCCAGATCTGACTTTACAGGTATAAAGCCAACAAGGATATAAAGCAATGTGCCGCTATAAATATAACAGCCAAGTAATTTCACATTCTGTAGCTCAGTAGATCAGCATGACCATTGACTGTTATAGCATACGAACTGCTCTTTTCAGTTGTTCACTCTAATGGAAGCAAGCACTTGTGCAGGTAGTAGGAAAAAAAACACAAGTAACTGTTAGCTTCATTTTCTAAAGATCCCTCCTGTCAAAATAGGTTTCTGTAATCAGAAATTAGGCTAATTAACATTATTAACATTATTTCTAAATACATTTTTAAAGAAAAAGTCATGTAGCTGATAAAAAATTTGCTTAAACTCTTGGGTGAAGTAAGCAAGTAACTATCAGCATTTCAGTGCTATGTCTTACTTCTTTTGGGTAGCAGTAAAAGAACTAAAATGCTTTTCTTTTTTAACTTTTTTTATTGTATAGCATAACATATATTCAAGGTAAAGAAAGAAAAAAGCAACAGTTTTAAAGCACTCTTCTACAAGTAATTACAGGACAAATCCAGAATTTGTCATGGGCTACCGTACTATCCACTCAGATGTTTCCTTCTAGCTGCTCTGAAATATAGGAGACTAGAAGGAATATTTTTTTATCATTACAACTGACTTTGTATGTGTGTGAAAAATAATGTACATACAAAAAAAATTCAAAGTACAGCACAACAGTTAGTTGTAGAGCAGGTTTCAGAGTTTGGTATGGGTTAACAATTCCACAATTTTAGGTTTTTTCTTCTAGCTGCTCTAAAAATACTGGAGACTAAAAGAAATACCAATTTAATGATTCAGCAGTCATCTTTGTTTTTTAAACCTTACCTTCTCTGTATAACCCACCATCACCTCTGATCTTTCTATCTCACTCTTCAGGCGTGTTTGGGCTATGGCCATTCTAACTTTTTCATGTTGGAAGGGGCTGTCAGTAATATGGGATAGGGAGATGGAACTATCTGATGTTCTGGAGAGGCTTGACCCTCTAGGTTTCAGGATTTATCTGGTCCAGGGATCCATCTGGAGATTGTAGGTTTCTGGCAAGTTACCCTAGTCAGGGAAACTTTGTAGAATCTTATATATTGCCCTTAGGTGTTCTTTGAGATAGGCTGGGATGGTTTTGGTTGGGTAAAATGTATTTCTTTTAAAGGAAATAATAACAGAATCACCAGGGCTGTGAAATGTGAAAGATTTTATTACCTCTTGTCGAGCCCCCTTTCCATGTTACCTGATTTGTGTGAGGTGATGTGGAAAGACTTATTTTCCTTTCTAAGACTAGAAATGGATATGGTTTTAAGAAAACAAACGAGTATGAGGGTGAAAAAGATATCAAACACGATGTATGAAAGGCAAGAAAAATTAAAAGGAGGTAAAGTAAGAACACTTCTAGTTAGAATCAACTGAGCAGAATTATTATTCGTATATCTTAAGAGTAAAGTGTTACAGCTTAGATCAAATTTAGGAGAGACTGTGTAGCCTCAGGGTTGGATCTGTGTTTGTCCTCAGACCTACTGATCCGTGCCTTCACCTGGTGAGCAGGGAGTGACTGCCCGAGGAGGCCAGGAGGCCAACCCCCAGGAGCACCTGCCCGGCTCCTGAGCAAGCCCCTTCTGTCCTAGCCAGTGTTTCCCTCAGATGCTCACACTTGCTTTATTACCGACTCGTAGTTGTAATGATAAAGGTGCTCATTTGGCAGAGGCTCATTTTGAACCTCACTTTTTCTTGGGACTTGTTGCTATCTATACTTATGGTGGAAAGTATAGTAATTTTAGTTATTGTCCAACACAGAGCCCACAGGCCTATTTTGGTAGTGAATTTTGTATTTGTGTTCAGTAGGATTTTTATCTACATGCATTGGTTTTGGGTTTTGGATTGTTTTTATTTGAAATCTTTATTGAGATAATTGTAGATTCACATGTAGTTATAAGAAATGCTAAAAAGAGATCCAGGATACTCTTTACCTGGTTTCTCCAATGATAACATTTTGCAAAATTGTACTACAGCATCATAACTAGAATATTAACATTGATACAATCGATCTATATCATTAAGATTTCCCCAGTTGTACTTGTACTTGTGTGTGTGTGTTTAAATCTTTGCGACCTCTGTAGGTTCCTGTCTCCTGTATTCACAATTCCTCACCCTGAAGACTTCCCCTATCACTCTCACTCCTAGCAATAAATGGAAGCATACATAAGTAACCTTTGAGGGTTGGCCATTTTCACTTAATGTAATTCCTAGATATTCATACAAGTTGTTTCATGTGTCACTCTTTCCTTTTTATAGCTGAGTAATATTCCATGATATAGAAGTACTACCACAGTTTAACCTTCACTTGAAGGGCATCTGAGTTGTTTCCAGTTTGGGGCTCTTATGAACATTCATGTGCAGATCTTAGTGTGAATATAAGTTTTCATTTCTCTGGGATCCATGCCCAAAAGTGCAGCTGCTGGGTTGAATAGTAGTTGCTTGCTTAATTTTATGACACATGTTAGACTGTTTTCCAAAGTCTCTGTACCATTTCACATTCCCACTGACAATGCATTCAGTTTCTCCACACACTCACCTGCATTTGGTGTTGTCTTTATATTTTATTTTCCCCATTCTGATTGGTGGATATGTAGTGATCTTTAAACTATTTTATACTGTAGTATTTTTACTTTTCCCCACTTTGGGGTATATATCATGCACTACTTTAAAAAAATCAACTAAATTTATGATTCTGTAGATCTCACTGGACTCTAAACTTTATCAATATAAGGAATTCGTTTAATTTAGGTTTGCATCCTTATCATAGAAAACTCGGCCAGGCATAGAGCATACTCAGTAAATATGGTTAAAGAGAGGAAGGGAGGAATGTTTTTACTAATTATATTCATCGTCATCATCAGAATCAGTTCATACCTATTAGGCATGTTCTAGGTACATGGCAATATTATGGCTTGAAAAAAGCATAGTGAATGTAGTATGTTTAAAACTTCGAAATTCTAAACTAAATCCTAGATGGAGCTTTAAAAACAAAAAATAAAGAACTTTTACAGCTGCAAAAGTGAGAGAAAACTTCCTATTTTGGCTTACTGGATTCCTCCAGAGAAAACCTCCATTCTTTAGGTGGTTGAAATTAGCAAGAATGAACATTAAAGTCATTATTTCTCTCTGTGCTTTTGGCATCCTGCCCGTGGCCTGAGACCCAAAGGTCAGCCTAGCTGCCTGCCCCTGCTGTGGGAAAAGCCCACCCTACCATGGCTGCTGGGAGGGGCAAGGGTGAGAGGGTGGGGGCCTTGCTGTCTCTGACCAGCAGAGCCACTTGTCTACCCTGGTGCCTGCAGCTGAACATTGTCCTCCCCATGATGCCTGCTCATGGTAACCACTGCTGATTTAGCAAGCTTGGAACATTTATCAGTGAACATTCATCAACAAGGTAACTGGCTCTGTTTCCTGCTTTGCAGTTTGTTGCCCCTCTAGAAATGAAATAATGAAGAATTAAATAGCTGGAGGAAATTTTCCACCAGCTATAGGGATAATTAAATATTCTAATAAATCGCTTACATTTTTGGCTATAAAAATTAATCACCTTGCACCAGTAAAGCATATGCACGTTTAGGTAACACTTTATTTGAGATTGGGGCCTAAAAGTTTACACAGATATCAGTTAAAAGTACGATGGAAGAACTGTAACCAAGCGTCAGATATGCAAACTAATTGCCTGAAGAGGAGACTAAGTGGAAGGCAGAGGAGCAGATGTGCTTACACTCTTCCCAGTCTGAGAGACTGAGCTGACTACTCAGCTGGCTTTCTCTGCAGCCTTGGGTAAGACAGTGCACAAAGAGTTTCATCTCTATGTGGAGAAATTTAGTTAGAGAAGCTTTCTAAGGATTGGTGAATGTTATGCTAAGAAATGAGGTTGTCTAAAATTGTAGCAATTTGAAAATATTTGCTAGTGACAAAATAATAAAATACTCATGCTAATCAAGACAAATATTATCCCTCCCAGAGTACTGATCACCACATATCATTCCAGGTGCCTCAGATGTAATGTAAGAAGTTCTTGAATCAACCTGGACATTTATCAGTATCTATGTAGACCGAAAAAATATGCCTGTCACAAACACGCTCTAATTTTTGAAAGTATATAATATTGTTTTTTAAATTAACTGAGCTGCATACTTGATTCCAATTTCCTTAGATTTTACCTACCGTCCCACCTGTGTTCCAGGATTTCATCTATGATACCACATTACATTTAATTATCATATCTTCTTAGATTTCTCTTAGTTGTGACAGTTTCTCTGATTCACCTTGTTTTGATGACCTTGTCAGTTTTGTTTTGATGACCTTATCAGTTTGAGGAGTACTGGTCAGATAATTTTGTAGAATGCTCCCAGTTGGGATTTATCTACTGTTTTTCTCTCGATGAGACTGAGGTGTTATGGATTTGAGGGAGGAAACCCCAGAGATAAGGTACCATCTTCATCATATCATACCAAGAGGGAACATTATCAACATGATGTATTACTTTGATATTGATCTTGGTCTACCCTGGCTCAGGTAGTGTTTGTCAGATTTAGAGGCAGTAGTGGCCCCTGGCAGGATGTGTGTAGGTAACAGAGAAGCCCTGACTTTCAAAGTCTTAAAATTTACTATTTGAGAATGCTATGCTAATAGTGCATGATGTGTAGGCAAGGGGATTTTGTTAAGCGAGGACTTAGGTTGTGCTTTCTGTGTGAAGCTGGTGTTGGACAGCAAGTTCACCAGCCTTTGTGTGGGCCTGTGCTACTGCCGCTTGGCATTGACACCTGGAGGTGGTATGTTTGTTTTCTATGAGACCTCTCAAAAACTACAACTCCTATGAAGTTTTCATTTTTTCTTGTTAAAAATAAAACCATTAATAAAAGTGGAAATTTATTGATGCTCAGAATATAATATTATTTGAGGCTATGCGTGGAAAAATCTCAACAGAAATGTTATTTGGTAGAAAGCTAAGAACATTTATAAATATTTCAAATATTTGCAGTTAGGAAATTACAAAGGTCTTAGACTAGATCTCTTATTCATGAATGAAGATTCTAGCATTTTAAGCCCTGTGTGTTGAATTTATAATGCTTTAATTAATTCTACTTTGTTCTGTATTTATCAAAAACTTATTGCTAGTGTATTGGTCTTCTCAGCCACTGTCTTACACATAGATAATTGTCAAGGTTTATAAATGCCTGAAAATATAAATAATACATACACAAGTTATGGGATGCTTTGCTTTTTGAATGAAAATGGTTCTTTAGCCAGATTCAACCCATGTCTACTCAGTTGTCATGTAAAATACTAATATTCAGATGATTGATAAGTATAATATTCCTTATTTTCTGTTCTGCATTATGTAGTGTTCTTATGTAACTGTGATATAGTTCAGAGGAAGCTACAAATTCAGTAAGTGAAATGTCTATGTATTTTATATGCAAAAAAGCATTTTTCTTGCCAAAACATGAACAGAATTATTCAAAATGTAAGAATACCTCCAGGCCCCATTGAATGGTACATCAGCTGTCTACTGTCATGACCTATAGAGGATGCCCAGCACAGCCTTTCGGAGGTATTGTTTTTTCCATGATAGGTTTTGTTCAATTATATAAACTTTTTATAGTCATTCATCATAGTTAGTGACATGTAGGTGCTTTTTAATTGCAGTGTGTAAACTATAAGCATAGTGTTGGCAGAAGCTTAAGGTGTAGTGTTCACGTTTCTGGATCCTCTGGGCCCCACCCACCGCCTGTGCAGGCTGGGTGTGGGCTGGGTGCTTGTGGCTTGGCCTTCACAGAGCCTGCAACTCCCACCTGGGTTTAGCCACAGGGCCAAGCAGCGCTTGGTTATTTACAGGGAGTGCTGGCTTCATCCGGTGAGATGGACGCTCCAAGCACAGTATAAATCCACAGGGAAGATAAAGCTAGCTTGCTGCTTCCTGGCATCCATCACCCGAGGCATTCCATAGACAGTGTTCCTATGATGATGGGGTATTAAGTTACCTTCCATTTACTGAAGGCTGACTATACATTAAAAATAAGAAGTGCCCACTTTTTGCAGGTCACGTCCAGGCTTATGAGTAGAGAGCAGTGAACAGACAGGGAGTCTAATGTCCAGAAATCTACTTTCAAGGAGGGAAGAGACAGGCAATAAAGTAAACTGAGAAAACACTTTCAGTTGTTATGTAACCATGTGATTTTGAACAGCTTATTTAGCTATTTTATGCCTCACTTTTCTCGACAGTAAAATAATCATAATGATAATATAGCTGACAGGAGATATTAATGAGTTAGCACCAGTAAAACTGAAGAGCAAGGCCTGGAACAGGAGAAGCATTAAGTGCCCAAAAAGTGGGTGGGGGCGTTGGGGCACATTCCTTTAAAATGAGTGGCAATGGAAAGCCTAGGAAGGGGACCTTGAGGTGAGGCCTAAATGATGAATAGCATGGAGCCAGCTATATAGCTCTGGGAGATGTACTTTCCAGCAAAGGATGAAATTCGTGTATTCAAGAAACAGAAAGAAGGCTAATTGTGCCTGGAGCCTGAACTAGAGACCATGGCAGAGGGGGTAGATGGCCAGGAGTCTGGGCTTCATTCTAAGTAGGGCAAGAAACCAATGAGGAGGCAATTTCAGATCTATTTTGAAAAGATCACTCGGGCTGCTGTAGATCAGATGGAATGTGGAGGCACAAGAGTGGAAATAGGGAAGTTAGTTAAGAGACTACTTCAGGAATCCAGACAGGTAGTACCAGTGATCTGGCCCAGCATGCCAATAAGGAAGTGGTGAAAAACAGGAAAGCCCAGGACATACATGAAAGGTGGAGCTCACAGTAATTGCTGATGACTGGATATGGGATGACAGAAAAGGAGGAGTCATGGCTGATTGTGGGTTAGTGGGTGTCAGTCACTGAGGCAAGGGTGATTTGGACAGGTTTAACAGTGGAAGTCAAGTTATTTGCCGAGATGGCCATTAGATGCCCACTGAGCTGGAGAAACTTCATTGGATATGAGCTTTCCACGAAGAGAGGCATCAGAGCATGAGGCCCAGATATACCATTAAAACAGAACAGAAAGTTTCAGATATTTACAGGTATTTAGCAAATAATATTCTGATTTCAAATCAGTGGGGGAAAGATGAACTATTCAATAATTGTTGTAGAGACAGCATCATGTGGAAAAACATAAAATTGGATCTGGGCCTCTCATCCTATATCAATATAACTTGCAAGTGTATCAAATATTTAAATATAGAAAGTAAAACCATTAAAGTTCTAGATGAAATCATGAGAGAAGGTCTTTGTTATCATGAGATGGAATTTTTTTCCAACTGTGACACAACAACCAGAAGTTCCAAAAGAAAATATTGATAAATTCTGTTAAATAAAAATAAAAATTACATGCATGTGTAAAGTCAAAAATTAAATTGTGAACTGGGAGTGAATATTTGCAACTCACAACAAAGAGCTACTCTCTTTAATATTGAAGTGCTCATAGAAATCAAAAAGAAAAAAATAAACTCACAAGCCAATATAAAAATGGGCAGAGTATGAATAAATAATTCATAGAAAAAGAAGTGCATGGAAAGATGTTCAGTGGCTCATGGAAAAAAAATTTGCAAATTAAAATAAAATAACACTCTTTCACCCATCAAATTTGCAGAAATCCAGATTTTTAATAACATTTGCTTGGTGAGACTAAGAGAAAACATACACACTCTTACGGTAATGGTGGGAGAATAAATTGTTACCATACCATAGAAAGCACTTTGGCAGTATGTATATATAAATGTATGCAAATTTTAAATACAATAACCCTTTGATCTGGCACTTCCATCTGTTGGAATTTGTCCTACAAATAAACTCGCATACATATGAAGCACAAGATATTCTTTGCCCCATTATTTGTTGTAGCAATGGAACTAACTAAATGGTTAGCACTAAGGTATTAAATTAATTATGGCAAATCCTTATAATTGAATGTTATGAGTATCTCTGATATAGAAATTTATATATATTTGTTATGGGAAAAAGCAAGGAGCAGACAAGTGTTTGAAATGTACTACATTTTGTGTTTAAAGAAAGAGGAAAAAACTAGAATATATATATTTATGCTTCCTTGGATATACATAAAGAAACTCTGGAAGGATATTGTAGTGGATTAAATCATGTACCCCAGTTTGGGCATAGTTCTTCATCCTAATTCTGGTAGTTATGGACCCGGGTTATATATAAGATCACTTTAAGATGTTTCTTCAGTTAAGGTGCTGCTTCACTGAAGGGAAGAAGGTAAAAGAGAGGAAAGGAGGGAGTGAGGAAGACAAATAAATGTGTGCATGTTTATGTGTACCCACTCCCTAGCTCTGTCTACTGAGAGGGCCCAGGGCAGTGATACTCCAACAGCAGTAAGCAAACTGAGCACCCAGAAATTAGCTTCTAAATATCAGAAAGAAAGCAAGGCTCTATGGTAAAATGGATGAGTCCAGGGTGGGCTAGAAAATATTCAATATGAACTTGGAACATTGGCACAGAAAGTAAGGAAGTTACCACAGAATGATGGGGACATATCAGAAGGACACAGGAGCTAGCTTGAAAGAGACTTCCACTGGCCAAATCTGGGACAATATGAGCATCTAAATAAATGGCAGTTAGGGATTATAACCCATTGAATGAAATAAGAATCCATGGGTCCACATTGATGAATGAACTGAAACAAACAAATGAATTGAAATTTTGATAAAGAATGGAATGTTTTCATAGTTTCAAGGTATCTGCCCATCACAATTTTTTTTTTTAATTTACAGAACAGCTTTTTAGTTGAGAAGCCTAACAGACTTCACTTTAATCAAGTTAAAAGTGAACATCATCAGTAATAAGACAAATTGAAATAGGGTCAACTCATAGGAGAAATTACCAATGATGCATAAACTGAATCTAATCATAAGAAAATATCGGACAAACCTAACTGAGAGTTTGTATTCTGCAAAATGCCTGGGCTGTATCCTTCAAAAATGTCAAGGGAGTGAATAAAAGTCAAGGAAAGACTGAGGAACCTCCAGATTGATTTGGTGTTCAAGAGACATGACAACTAAATACAACATATGACTTTGAATTACATACATCCTTTAGCTGTGAAGGACATTATTGGGGAAATAAGGAAAGTATGGGGCCTGAGGATTAGATGGAGGAGTATACCTATGTTAGCTTCCTCACTCTGATGTTATGTAGGAGAAAGTCCTTGTGTGTTGAAAATATAAGTGAAAGTATCTGGGAATGAAGAGGCATCGTGTCAGCAACTTACTATCAGTGGTTTCAGAAATAAAAGAACTTGGTACTGTACTTAGAATTTTTTATAAATTTGAGAATGTTTCCAAATTTTAAAAAATTTTCACAAAAGTGAATAGAAGGGGCGAGCCATGGTAGCTCAGCAGGCAGAGTTCTCACCTGCCATGCTGGAGACCTGAGTTCAATTCTTGGTGCCTGCCCATGTGGAAAAAAAAAAAGTGAATAGAAGGTGAGTAAATGGAAATAGAGGACACCACCACTTTCTAGAAGCTTAGCGGAAAAAGGGCGAGAAAGCTAGGCTGGTTGTGCCTGAGAACCTTTCTTCTCTCTGTGGAAGAGTTGTCTTCTGAAAGTGACCACTTATTTGCTCTCTTGAATACAGTAAACTGGATGTTGATTAGTCTTTGAAATTGAAAATTACTTAAAATATATTAAAAACAATTTAGCTATACTCATAGTGGTATATTTCCTAGAGCAGGCTCTAAAAATTGCAGAATTTACAACATTACCATTCATGTTTGAAAATATAAAAGAAAACTTTGTCTTTCATCAGTTGTCACAATGGTACCACACTAATGCAAAGTTTAATAATGGTGGGTAGTATATGGGAACACTATATTTTCTACATGATTTTTCTGTAAACATGCAACTTCTCTAATTAAAAAAAAAGTTAAAGGACTAGAGTGTGTTCTAATAGATAACATGTAAAGAAAACTGAAATAAATTTGCAATGAAAAACACACACAAATAAATAAAAACCTTATATGTGTGCGTTTTGACTAGGTAGTTTGTTTTTTATCGGGCAGGGTCAGAGCAGGTAGAACATGTACATGTAGTTCACACACACAGATGATATATAAGCCAGTACCTTACACAACTCTGATTTCTAAGCTAGTTAGTCATCCTGTAGTTGAAACCCTGATTCACAAGCAAGTTATCTAAGAATTATTAAACCCTGCTGCCAATAGATTCATTACAGTAGTGTCATTTACCTCCTGATTCATTTTGACTCTCAACTGGATCAATCATTGGAACCACAGAACACTGCAAATTATTTAATGACTGTCTCTTCAGCTCTCCCAAGATTGCGCATAGGACTTCCCTTCTAGGAGCACAGGACAGCTTTAATCTACTGCATACAGTGGGCCATTAGGGCTTTAAGGCTTAATTCCCTTCACAGAAGTCTGCATGGAAAAGGCTGTGATAACTCACATTTTGGCCGATGTACCATTTGGTGATCTGGAGGAAACCATGGTAACTATTACTTACTTGAGGAACTTGCAAAACATGCCCCCATGGTTGATTCCTTGATCCTTACTCTATAAGTATTTTGGTGGTGGGTAGGTGTGGAAAAGTGAGAATACCGAATGACCCCTCCTATGGGAGTGGGTTGGGGAATAAATAAGAGAGAACAAGGCCACAGTCTGTCCAGGGCTTCTGAGCTTATTGGCATGTTTTGAGCAATGAACTTTCTTAGAGTGGATCCTTCTCTTCCTCCCTCCCTCTCTCCTTTCCTTCTCTTATCTTGTTCTAGTTTAGAGCTTCACTGGAAAACTAATACTTCCCTTCCTGTTCCCATACTTTAGAGCAATGTGTAGGTCTTAACTTGTGAACTTCCGTCTAAAGCATATTAATACTATATGTCCCTGAGGGCAGAAACCATGTCTTAGACCTTCTGTCCCCAAAAAACATGAATAAATGCCTGATGATTAATTCAACTTGACAAGTGTATATTAATCATCTATAAAGCAAAAGATAAAAGATCTACTTAAGTAGTTATTATGCAGTGTAAGATGTGATAAGAACTAAAATAAAGGCAAAAATAAGCCATTTGAACATAAGAAAAAGAAAGAATCATTTAGACTATGGAAATGAGAGAAGTTTTTATGAAGGACATGGAATTTGAGCTCGACCTTGAAAAATGAGCATACAGCTGAGCAAGGGTGGCAAGGAATGTTAAAGCCAATAAGAGCCAAGACTGAGACGGGGAAGTAGTTGGAATATTATGACCTTCTTAGACTGAAGGACAGATGTGTCCAGAGACATGTAGGGCCATTTGGGAAATCTTCGAAAATGTATGACTGATGGAGTGATAATTAGCTGTTCTTTAGGAAGATTGCTTTAGCAGCAACCTATAAGAAAGGTTAGAAGGGAAAGAATGGAACTTAGAGGGCCAGTTGGAAGTCACAAAGGCCACAGAATAATAAAGTAATGAGAAGAAAGAAGGATATTTAAAAAGTATTATAGAGGTAGAATGAACCAGCTGCAGCTACTAGATATTAAGAAGAAAATAAAAAGTATGCTCATGTTTTAGAAAGAATGGTAGGAGAATGTGTATTTTTTACAACTGTATGTAGCAGAAAGAGAGAACATACAGGAGGAGGAATAGGTTTGAGCAGAAGACAAGGATTTGGGGAGACCTTGCATAATGGTGATAAAAGTAATAAGACCAGATGAAATGTAGTACTGGTCAGTTAGATTTGCTCTGTGTTCATTTGGCTTAAATAAATCCAGTAGTCTTTTAGTCTGTGCTATAGATTCCCCTAGGGAGCATGTATACATTCATACAACTCTTTGCCACCGATAGACTAAAACCCTGATTAATTCTTCTCCATCAGAATGTTCATACTATTTCTTTCTTTCTTAAAGACTGGCATTCATATAAGACATTATTTTCTAGCTATCACTATCTTAATTTGTACATTTCTAGAAAAGTATAATACCTTACATTTATAGTCAACTAATTTTTGACAAGGGTGCCAAGATAATTCGTTGGAGGAAAAAAAAATAATCTTTTCAACAAATGGTGCTGAGACAACTGGATATCCACATGCAGAAGGTTAAAGTTGAATCCTTACCTCATACCACACACACAAAAATTAACTCAAAATGGAGAATAGACCAAAATGTAAGTACTAAAAACAATAGATGTCTCGGAAAAAGAAAGCATAGGAGCCCCCAGAGAATCTCTTTTGTTGCTCAGATGTGGTCTCTCTTTTTAAGCCACCTCGGCAGGCGAACTGACTGCCTCTGCCCCCTTCATGGGACATGGCTCCCAGGGGTGTAAATCTCCCCGGCAAAGTGGAATGGGGCTCCCAGGATGAGCCAAGACCTGGCATCATGGTATTGAAAAAGCCTTCTTGACCAAAAGAGGGAGGAAAGAAGTGGCTAAGAGATTTCAGACAGAGTTGAGAGATTATTCTATACACCATAACCTAAAAAACATATTCCTTTTTAGGTGACAGTGTACTGTAGTACCTAGAGGGAAGTACCTGAAACTGTTCGGCTGTGTGCCAATAATCTTGATACTTGAAAACGATTGTATAACTATATAGCTTTTACAGTGTGACTCTATGATTCTGAAAACCTTGTGTCTGATGCTCCTTTTATCCAGAGTATGGGGACAGATGGGTAAAAAAAAAAATAAGGAAAAATAAATAAACAAATAATAGGGGGGAGGGGGTAAAAAAATCAGATATTAGTTTTCTGCTTTTGGGGATGCAACCTTAAAAAAGGAAGGCAAACCTTGGTGCCTATACAAATATATTGATCCAAATTCAGTTACGCTCCAGACTGTTGAACTGAAGCATATAGTCTCGTGAAATTTGGGGAAATAGTGACTAAAAGAAATGTATGTATTTCAGTACATATATAAAGGATTCCCAGACAATGAGATCAGTAGATTTGATCTCTCTGAGATTAAATAGAGGATAGGGGAGGGAGATGTTCCTTTGAAACCTCTATTACCCTGGGGAGATATAAAGGCTCTTCTAGACAAACCATTGAGCAGGGAAGTGGAGATATACATAATAGATTAAAAATACTAGGTTAAGGCTAGTATGCCTTAGAAGGCTACAGAAAGTCTAAGACCTGGACTATTTGGCAGCCTCGTACACTGTCAGTATCATTTTCATTTATTTTTCCAGCGAACTTCCATTTTCTCTTTCAAATCAAAAGTAAAGTAAGGCATGTGGGGAGAAAGTTGTCAAAATTCATTTTATAGGAATGTGCTACCCACAAGTATCCTTTGACCAGCAGCAACATCTTTAGAAATTGAAATTGAATAAATTATGTGGTGTTCTGTCTCTTCTCTCCTGAGTTAGACTAGAAATAAATTGGAAATACATGTGGAAATACAAACTTCTTATGGTTTGGGCTTCCCTAATATTGCATTCATCCCATCTTGAAATAGGAAATGTCACAAACCTACTGGCAAATGTAGAAATCTTTAGGAAAATGGGAATGCTTAACTATAAGAAATTGTATTCATAAATTGTTCACATGAAACATGCAATTAAATTTAAAACTTTGGGTCTGTGGGACATATGAATTCCTAGACTCTATCATTCTAAACTTCTGAAAGAATTAGATTGCTGTCTTTGGATTTAATAACTCCAACTCTAGTGGGCAGCAGTTTTTCAGGTACAAATGACAGAAACTCAAGTCAAACCAGATTAAGCAAAAAATAAAATAATTGAAATTAAAAAAAGAAAGCATAGGAATAAATAGTCATAACCTTGCATTAGGTGATGGTTTCTTAGATAAGAAACCAAAAGGAAAAATAGACATTGGACTTCATCAGAATTTAAAACTTGTGCTTCAAAGGAGACTATCAAGAAAGGGAAAGGATAACCCACAGAAAGGGAGAAAGTACTTGTGAATCAGATATCTGATAAGAGACTTGGATCCAGAATATATAAAGAACTCCTAAAGCTCCCCAGTAAGAAAATTAACTACTGAAATTTTTAAGTGGGCAAAAGACTTGAATAGGCATTTCTCCAAAGAAGATAACAAATGACCAATAAGCACATGAAAAGATGCTCAATATCACTTATCATTAGGGAAATGCATATCAAAACCACAATGAAATACCACATATAGGGTGGCTATAATAAAAAAAAGACAGACAATTACAAATGAGGCTGTAGAATACACTGCTTGTAGGAATATAAAATGGTGCAACTGCTTGGGAAAACGGTTTAACAGGTCCTCAAAAAGTTAAGCATAAGTGTTCTAGTTTGCTAGTTGCCGGAATGCAACATAGCAGAAATGGAATGACTTTTAAAAGGGAAATTTAATAAGTTGCTAGTTTACAGTTCTAAGGCCAAGAAATTGTCCCAATTAAAACAAGCCTATAGAAATATCCAATCTAAGGCATCCAGGGAAAGATACCTTGGTTCAAGCAGGCCAATGAAGTTCAAGGTTTCTCTCTCAAGTGGGAGGGCACATGGTAAACACAGTGAGAGCTTCTCTCTCATCTGTAAGGGCACATGGCAAACACGGCATCATCTGCTAGCTTCTTCTCCTGGCTTCCCATTTCATGAAGCTCTGCGGAAGGCATTTTCCTTCTTCATCTCCAAAAGTCACTGGCTTGTGGACTCTGCTTCTCATGGCTATATCGTTCTTCTCTGTTCTCTCTGAATCACTCTCATTCTCCAAAATGTTTCCTCTTTTATAGGACTTCAGAAACTAATCAAGACCTACCCAAATGGGTGGAGACATGCCTCCAGCTAATCCAGTTTAACAACCACTCTTGATTAAATCACATCTCCAGGGAGATGATCTGATTACAATTTCAAACGTATAATACTGAATAAGGATTAGAAGAAACGGCTGCCTTTACAAATGGGATTAGGATTAAAACATGGCTTTTCTAGGAAACATACATCCTTTCAAACCCAACACAATAAGAGTTACCACATGACCTAGCAATTCCATTCCTAGTACCCATCAGAAATGAAAATGTATCCCCATAAACACTTGTACACAGGTGTTCACAGCAGCATTATCCACTTCTTAAAAAATGAAAATAATTCAAATGCCCATCAACTCATGAAGGAATAAACAAAATATATATCCATATCATGCAATATTATTCAACCATAAAAAGGAATGAAGTACTGAGACACAAATAACATGGATGAACCCTGAAAACATTATAAGTGAAAGAAGCCAGACATAAAAGATGTATGATTCCATTTATTTGAAATGTCCAGAATAGGCAAATCCATAGAGACAGAAATTAAACTAGAGGTTGCCATAGGCTGCGGTTGAGAGAACAGGGAGGGAATGGGAGTGATTGCTAATGGGTACAGTGTTTTCTTTTGCAGTGCTGAAAATGTTCTAGAACTAGATAGTGGTGATGGTTGCACAACATTGTGCCTATAAAAATGGCTAAAATGGTAAATTTTGTCGTGTATTTTATTACAATTTTAAAAGGATGAATTTTATGATATATGACATATCTCAGTAAAGCAATTATGAAAATAAATTGGCTTAATATCCCAGGAATTAGATTGAGCCAAAAAAAAAATCCAATCTCAAAGATTACAAACTGGATAATACCATTTTTCCTTTTTTTTTTTTGCATGGGCAGGCACCACTAATCAAACCCGGGTCTCTGGCATGGCAGCAACAACTCTGCCACTTAGCCACCATCACACTGCCCAATAATAGCATTTTTATAACATCTTTGAAATGAAAAATTTTTAGAAATGGAGGACAGATTAGTGCTATCCAGTGTTAGCCATGAGAAATGGGTAGAAGATGGAGAGAGTGGGTTATAAAATGATACAAGGCATAAAGGAAACTTAACTATTCAGTATCTTGTCTATGGTGGTAGACACATGATCCTACATAGGTAATAAAATTGTGTAGAACTAAATACATACACATAGACACATTTATTAGTGAGTACAAGTAAAATGGATGAAATCCAAATAAGATTGTCAACGTCTCTACCCTGGGTAGTGGTCCTGTATTACAGTATACTGGTATATAATATGCTGTCAAGGAAAACTGGGCAATATGTGCACAGGAGCTCTCTGTGGTATTTCTTTCAACTGCATGTGAATCTATAACTATCTCAATAAAAATTTCAATTAAAAACAGATAATAGATATGCATATATGTTTGCAAACATGTTCTATATATACACTTCAATTAGCATATTAAATGCAGTCCTCTTACTTTTGTTTGGCCCTTATCATAGTCTTATCTTCGCAGAGAATACCAGAATCAGAGTTCAGGAAGGCACAATTATGTCAGCAGTCATATCTGTGCCTTCCTTAAAGAACAAACTTATAAGAAGTTCATTATTATTATTAAGTTCAGCAATGCAGTAGTTAAATCTTATTTTGTCTTCCAAGAATAAAGACTATATGTTAGTATAGAAAATGCCTTTCTCAGGTTTTTTGGCATCTTTAGTTGTCAGTTTTCACCAGTTTACCTTCTTGTTCACTGATATTAGAAAGTTTGCATGTCACACTTCTATTTTAACAAAGAGAAAACATGATTTTTAAAAAACGAATAAAAACACATTTTTGTCCAGTAGAAATTGTTCTGTTCACATCTCATCAAGTTAAAAAGATAAACAACAGGATTAACTGTTTACTTTAAGAGTGCAGAAGTCTGGTTGTTTTTCAGGAGGAGAACACAATGTCCTCCTGTATCTGGTTTCATGTTGTGTGGGTTGGTGGAGCTGGGAAAGGCCCTCTGCCTACTCCGCCCACTCGGGGCTCTCTGCTGTCTCTCTCCTCCTTTTCTCTCTCCCTCCCTCCCTCTTTTCAGTTGATCTTTACTCTTCTCCCCATTCTCTCTTTCCCTTTTTCTCTCTCTTGCTTTTTTTTCTCACTTTACCCTCTAATCCCTTCTATTTCTTCCTCAGGTTGAGGCTTTAGTAAGCAACTGTGAAGTAGAGACAAAGATCCTTGTTGATCTTTAGAGACTGCTTAAGTTGACACTGACCTAGAATAAAACAGCCGGGACTGATTCCGATTCCGAGAATTCTTGGAGAACTGCTAAGAACTGCTCCCATAACTCTTGTAAACATTTTTCCATCCCACATGTTCCCTTAATCTCCTCCTCTCTCACTACACATGTGTATACAGACACACATGTCTAGTATTTCTCTCTTTTCCCCACTCAATTATCTAGGAAATTGAGGCAAGGAATAAAAGAAAGAGGAAAAGCACATTAAAAAGTGGAGAGGAAAGCATTTAAAATTTCAAAGAGGAAATAAATTATAGCATTGCTCAAACTCCCTCTACAAATCCACAGTTTTGTTTTCTTTATTGTTTTTGATTTGTTCTGTTGCAATTAAAGATAATCAATAGATTTATCTTTAGAATTTTTAAGATATTATTTTTAGAATTTTTACGATTTATTAAACATTAAGCTGGTTAAGAGAAGGAAAAACATTTTAAAGACAAATATTAACTCCACAATGGACTTTTATACTTACAGTGTGATATGACTCTGAGTGAACAACGAACTTCTTATCTATATTGTTTTATGTTGCTGGGAATGAACTGTGGAGTGAGGTTTCATTTGGCACCAATTTTAGCAAATTCTTCCAGCACAGTGCAGGCCTCACCCTCATGATTCAGAAATGCTATAGAATGAGAGCCCTACCGAAGAGCTCCTGATTGCTGAAAATGATCCCATTCTGCTACAGTGGTTGTACCCTTTACATGCTTTCTGACTGCTACTTTGCATTCCCAGCTGAGCGGGTTGGGTTGTGGATGGCTGGGGGCAGTGATAAGCTGTAGACACTCTTCATTTGGAGTTATATATTGCTTTACCCAAAATGGAGCTTTATCTTAGAAAGCAAAATTGCAGTAACAGAATGAGATTAACTTCATAAGAACAATCACAAGTGGTTTCTCTTGTTACAAGATCATTCCTGGGATGGAGAGTGTCCAGCTCACACACTGCTCTCAAGCACCTTTCTCTAAACCATAGGAGGTTTGTCACAAGGATGAGAAGAAAGTTTATTTTCTTATCATTTAATTGTATTTTTAACAAGGTGAATTTGCCTGATGGGCAAAGGATCCTGAGATTATTGAGCACAGATTAGGTGCAGGCATTTAGCTGGCTGTTTTACATGTAGAGCATGTGAAGCAAACTCAGATTATATGTATTTTACAGGAGTGAGAGCTAGAGCTCAGAGGCTTGGTCTACATCCTCATCAGCAGGTCACAAACCCAGATGCCAGACTCTCCCAGCGCCCGTGCCTGTTCCACTGCCCCACATTATGAAAAATCATGAAATAAGATTGAGGGGGCAGGGTAGGTTGGGATGAGTGTGCTTGTTTTAGGCAATGGAGGAGCATTGTTTAGGCATTGGACCGCATTTACCAGGTGGTTATCCCAAGTACTTTTTTTTTTCACATGGACAGGCACCAGGAATCAAACCTGGGTGTCCAGCATATCCCAAGTACTCTGTCTGATGAATACAGCTGTGAGTCTTCTATTCTAGCCACTAGCCTCCTGCTTTCTCCCTGTGAGATTTTTTTTTTCTGTCCTATCATGTGTCTAAATTAATCATTTCTAAAAATAACAGTGTCCATCTCTCTCTAGGGGTATGGTGCCCACCAACTAGGTTCCATGCTGAGGTTATAATGGCAAATCACTGAAACCTCAATTTAGAAGTCTCATCATCAGGAGAGACTTGGTATCATTGAATGTCCTCATCTGTCTTACCCACTGGGCAAGAGCCTGCTTCCCAAAGTAGAAGCTCAATTTTACCAACACTCATCTGTCACATAACTTAAAGAAGCTTAATCTCCTGCCTCCACGTGGCTTGGCTACCAGTCAGGCACAGTCTTCTAGAGCTTACTGAGAATGGTATTTGTTTCTACCAGCTGTCCTCAAGAACCATTCACAGAGGGCCAGACGCAGCCCACAGCTCAGCCTCAGCTTCTGCCGGATGCACTCCAGTGTATTTGTTAGTTACACATATAGAGTCTTTCTTAGACCAAAATAATTGAAAAGGCCTTTGGAGAATAACAACCAGTTTTATAAAAGAGGAGTCAGCCCAGTGAGCTCTCATGTCTGTCCAGTTTCATATTGCTCGCCAAGGCAGCCACACGGCCAGCACCCAGCTCCACTGTCTGGGCATGCTTTTCCACCAGTCTATCCTCAAAACACTGCTTTGAAAAATTTGGACTTCAAGACACTTCATTCGCCAACTCTGCCCCTGCCTGATCAAATCCCTGGGCCACTTGCTGGATGCCCAGCTCCTCTGTTCTCTGCAGTGGGTGAAGGTCACATCCTAGCTGTCTGTCCTGAGCTTCTCCATTACTGCCATTACTAACCTACTCAGACCCTCAGACCAGCCTCAACTTTTCCCTGCCCTGCTCCTGCCTGGAAAGATTTATCTGACAGTCTCACCCGTGCAGAGAGGCCAGATTTTTCCATCTAGCTGCTGTAAAGCACTGCAGGCTAGAAGAATTTTTTTTTTCTTTTTGGTAAAAAATAACATATATACAAAAAAGCAATAAATTTCAAAGCACATCACAACAATTACTTGTAGAACAGATTTCAGAGTTTGGTATGGGTTACACTTCCCCAATTTTAGGTTTTTACTTCTACCTGCTCTAAAATACTGGAGACTAAAAGAAATATCCATTTAATGATTCAGCAATCATACTCGTTTGTTAAACCATGCCTTCTCTGTATAACTCTACCATCACCTTTGATCTTTCTCCCACTCGTTAGAGGTATTTGGGCTATGCTCATTCTAACTTTTTCATATTGCAAGGGGTTGTCAATACAGTGGGATAGGGGAATGGAACTAGTTGATGTTCTGGAGAGGCTGGCCCCTCTGTATTTCAGCACTTATCTGGTCCAGGGACCCATCTGGAGGTTGTAGTTTCTGGAAAGTTACCTTAGTACATGGAACTTTTGTAGAATCTTATATAATGCCCTAGGTGTTCTTTAGGATTGGCTGGAATGGTTTAGGTTGGAGGTTGGCAAGTTATGATAGGTAGCAATGTCTAACTGCAGCTTGCATAAGAATGACTTACAGAGTAGCCTCTCGACTCTATTTGAACTCTCTCAGCCATTGATACCTTATTTGTTACACTCCTTTTCCCTCTTTTTGTGAGGATGGCCTTGATGATCCCACAGTGCCAGGGCCAGACTCACCCCTGGGAGTCATCTCCCATGCCACCAGGGAGACTTTCACCCCTGGATATCATGTCCGATGTAGTAGGGAGAGCAATGAATTCACTTGCAGAGTTGGGCTTAGAGAGAAAGAGAAGCCACATCTGAACAAAAAAAAGAGGTCCTTCAAAACTAAATCTTAGTCATACCTAAGCTTAAGTAGGCTAAGCTTCTCCGCTACATACCTAAGCTTTACAAGAGTAAGCTTCAAGATCAAGGGATTGGCCTTTTGATTTGGGTGTTGACACAGCCCCTAATGCTTGACACAGTATCAGGGGTTTCCCTGGTGGTACAGTTTAATAGTTCCATATATTTCCTCCCATCCCTTAACAGACTTTGCCAATACTTTTTTTCTTTTTTTGGCATAGGTAGGCACCAGAAATTGAACCCAGGTCTCCAGCACGGCAGGCAAGAATTCTGCCTGCTGAGCCACCATGGCCCGCCTTTTGCCAATACTTTTTGATTATCTGTTTAATATACTCTGGGATGAAGCCAGGCATTACATTAAGCTATATAGGATTAAAGGCCATCATTGATTGTTTAAATGAACTATCCAGACAGGTCGAGTTAGATTATGTGCTACAGAAAATTTGGGTTCTAGACATATAACCCTTCTTCCTTAGGTCTCAAAGTATAGATGAGGTTCTAAAATATAGACAGTGTCTTCCTTACCCCTGTATTCTTGATTATATTTATTCTGCATTACCTTAATCCCAACCTGATCAGCTTTATTCTTATCTCTAAATACCAGGTATTACATATATAAAATAGTCTCTCAAAATCCAGAAATAACAATTACCACTCCGGGATAAATGTAACTGCTATAAGACTTACAGTGTAGGCCACAGTTTTCTTATAAGTATTTTCTAAATGAGACCATGCAATAATTGCCTTTTGTTCCTGGTTTATTTTGTCTCACCAAACATCCCACAGGTTGATTCACAGTGTTGTGTGCTTCACAGCTTCATTCCTTTTTGTAACAGCACAATAGTCAATCATATGTATACACCATCATTCACCAATCTACTTCTCAAACAGTGCATCTTTCAGCCACCTCCATTTATTAGGCATCATGTGAATGTCCAAAGTCAACAGTCCATCAACACTCTCAATTTTAGATAATTTCATTGTTCCCCAACGAAAGATAACCAATAAATACACCCTTACCAAATAGAAAATCCAAACCTCCCCTTAACTCTTATCCCTCTCCCCATTATTTACCCCTGGTGTTGCTGTAGTGCTGTTGAGGTTTTTCCTGTCAAACATAGCCCATAGCATACAAGGGCAGTTTTCCCCATTTACCTCGAACTCATACTCTCTTTGTACAAAATTCATACCTTTGAAGTAGTTCACGTAAGAAATCATTTCTATTTGTAGTGTTAATTGGTGGTACATGGGTCTATTCACCCTCTTTCAATCTTGCTCACCTGCAATATAATAATATTAATTATAGACTCACTAGTGAACCACCTTCACTTATATCTATTCCCTTACATTTGAGTTCAACCTGGATAGCTAACTGTTCACCTGTCTCTAGCTTCCGTATATCTCTAGGTCCCCTATATTCTGTATTATAAGTCTCTGTTTAACAACTTTTGAGGCACCACATTCTCTATCTCATTGATGGCAGGAAGTTGGCCTAGTGGCACATGTGGCTGCCCCAGTCCTATCAGCCACCTTAACACAGACCCCAGACACTTTACAACCTGGGTTTTAATCACCTTGGGCTTCACAGGGTGCCATCCATGCTCGGTGCTTTCCCTCCCTAGCCCCATTCTATCCCTTCTTTTTTTTTTTTATTTTAAAATAATAATAATACATTCAAGTCCCCAAATATTAAACAGTCTTATCCCTCATCTCTGCTTTCCCCTGTTTTCTCTTTCTTTCTCTGTTATTTTCTAGCCTTCTTTAAATTTCTCAGAAATGGAAAAGATCTTTCCATCTTATAGTTTCACACATACTGTTCTCTGCTGTGAAAGCTCTGCTCTCAACTCTTTGCGTGCCTGGCTACCTCTTCTCTTTCCGGACTCAACCTAAAGATCACAACCCCTAAGAAGCCTTCCCTGAACCACTGACTAAACGATCCTACCCCATCACCCTAGCATTGTCTCCCACAGACAACTCTATTTCCTTCCTCATGCACTATCTCAATTTGTTATTGTCTATTTGCATGTGTGTTTTAGGTCTCTATCCCAAGAAGGTCAGAAGTATCTTACTTCTTACTACCACATATCTAACACTTAGCAGAAGACCTGGCGAAAAGCAGTACTGCTGTGTATTTAATATATGTGACTAGGGCATAGATTTACTAGACCCCCTTACTAGGATTCCCAGAAGGGCTAGGGTGCTGTTTTGAAGCATGGCAAATCTGTAAGGACCAATGTTATTAAGGATCTGTGCCACTTGCTTTGTGGCTCTGTGCCTCCTACCCCCTCCCCAGTCCTACCCCGTGCCTTTTTTCATCTGTTGCACTTCCATTGTCTGGCTTGAAAATGTTGTACTTGGCTCATTTATTGTGTTCAAGCAAACCAAGATATCATTTAGGAAAAAAAGAATAGCTTGCATTTAAGTCTACAAATTTAGCATGTATAGTTTCCAATTACCTTCAAAGCTTAAAAAATAAGGGCCAAAAAAGCCATTTCATTATGTCATGTGACGCGTGTTAAATACCTGAAGGATCTTTATTTCTAACAGAAGTAAAAGTAAATTGAAGAAATAAATAAAAGGCCCACTTCCAGAATGGCAGAATGAAGAGCACAAAGGATTCTCTCCCCAACAAACAACCATTTAACTGAAGGAAGTTATAAAAACAATCATTTATAGTCTCTGGAAATTGTCCTAAGGGCATAGCAAATGGAGAAACATTACATCAGTGAAATCAAGAAAATCTATTAAGTCTTGGTGAGAACAAACAAGTCTATAGCTCTTGAGCCATGAACTGCCCCTTCCCCTTCCCCCCCCCCCCCCCCCCCCCCCCCCCCCCCCCCCCGCCCCGCCCCACCACTACACACACAACTTGTAATAACTTCTTCAGGCCCTACTGCACAGGGTACAGTCAAGAAGATGGTTCCCTCTCCCCCAGCTCCCAGTCTAGGGCTTCAGTTTCAATCTAGGGCTGCTGGCATCTCTCATTGCCCCAGCTCATGCTGCTGAAGTTCTGTTATAGTCAGCCAAAAACAGTAGGCCTGATGTTCCCACCCCAACTTCCTGGGAGAGCAGTTTCCATATGGGAAGGGCAAGACCACAACTCCCCTACCCCTAGCAGTTGCTCAGGGGTGTCACTCAGGAGAAGTAGGCCCCTATCCTCACCCCCATCTGTGGGGTGCATGGGGCAGATGTTTTCCACTGTGGAGAAGTAGGCTGTAAGAAAGAATAGCTGCAATTTTGCATGAGGAGACGGACTTTATTTGAAACAGGGAAGGAGAATTCCACAACTAAGGATGTTGTGGAAAACAACAGAAACCTTGATGGAAAGCAATTCAGAGGATACTAGTAGCTCCTTAATACTAATGACAACAAGCAAAATGGCAAAACAATCATAAATTTAACTGAGAGACTCAGGGAAAGAAACAACCAGAAAGAGCCAGGAGTTAGGAAGGCTGTGTACATGCACTAGGCTGTACCCACTCAGGACAATCAGAGCAGAACATGGGGCAGACTTGAAGACCTTTCTGAAGTCTTCCCTACACACAAACCCAGCAACACACCAGGAGTGAGGGCTTCTACACAACCTCTGACCAAATCCTGAACCAAGGACAACTCCTAGGAGGCAAGGCTTTAAAATAAAATCACCTGAATCTCTGACAGTGTGGAAGACTGGGCATGCCCAAAGCCATACTCTCTCATAAGTGACAGGAGAGGGAAAATCCAGGCTACTAGTTTCTGTTTGGATGGGAGATGAGGAGGCAAAAATGTAAACTCATTGAACTGTTATAACAGCCTCCAAGCCACAACATATCCAACAGTGAAGGGTAAAAATCTAACTGGCCAAGGAGGCTTAAGCACAACCTTTGACCAATAAATGGCTTATACAGGGGTGATACAGGTGTGACCCCTAGGTAATCAGGCTAAAAGATAAAAATAAAGAACATAATCCAAGCAGGAACATCAGAGGATACACACTGAGGGGAAATAGACTTCAGAGTTAGTTCAGACATGTCACTAAAGAAGAATAAATGACCAAGCAAAAATAACAATATCAAACCCCAGGGTTGGGGAGGAATCAGTACCCAGAATTGCTAGAATATTTATTGAAAATGTGCAGTTTTCTACAAAAATTACAGGACAGTCAAAGGAATTGGAAAGTATGTACACATGGATAAAAAGCAGGCAGTAGAAAGTGCTTTTGAAGGACCCAGATGTTAGACTTGGCAGACAGAAATTTCTAAACAGCCATTATAAATATGTTCAAAGAACTAGAGGAAGCCATGCCTAAAGAATTAAAGGGAGGTGTGATAACAATGTTTAATCAAAAAATAATATCAATAAAAAGATACAACCTATACAAAAGAACAAAATGGAAGTTTACTGTAGAAGCTCAACAGTAGTTTTGAACTGGTGGAAGAATAGGTGAACTAGAAAGTAAAGTAATTGAGATTATGTAATCTGAAGCTGAAAAATGAACAGACCTTCATTGAAATGTGGGACACCATTAATTTAAGTACACCAGTATAAATAATGGAAGTGCCAGGAGTGGGGTATTGGGAGACAGAAGCAATATTTAAAGAAATAATTGTTTGAAAACTTCTGAAATTTGATGAAAAACATTAATCTTCATTTCCAAGAAGTTCAATGAACTCCAAGTAGTATGTGCCAGTTTGAAAGTATTAATTAACCCAGAAAAGCCATGATTTAATCCTGATCCAATCTTGTGGGAGCAGCCATTTCTTTTAATCCTGATTCAACATTGTAGGTTGAAAATTTTTTATTAGATTATCTCCATAGAGATGTGACACGCCCAATTATGGGTGTGACCTTTTAATTAGATGGAGATGTGATTCCACCCATTCTTGATTAGTTTACTACAGTCCTTTAAAAGAGGAAACATTTTGGAGGGAGTCAGAGGTAGCAGAAACTTCAGAGTTGACAGAGCAGAGCTGTCAGCTGATCTGCTTAGTTGAACACAATAAGTACATGGAATCTTGAATAAGGTAAGAGATCTTGTTGGTTTTTCCAGGTTAATGTGATGTCCACTATATCCCAGAGTAATTTGGACAGTGAATAAAGAAGTATTTGCAAAGTCCCCTTGGGGAAATGGGAAGAAAGGAGGAAGTATTCAGCTTCCCCATGTGGAGAATTCCTGATACTCTCGCAAACAGGGGGGACAACCGAATCAATAGGCTGAGCCCTTGATCTTGGGGCTGACCCCTATGAAACTTATTTTTGCAAAGGATAAACTAAGCATACTTATAATTATGCCTAAGGGTCACCTCCAGAAAACTCTTTTGTTGCTCAGATGTGGCCTCTCTCTCTAAGCCAACTTGGCAGGTGAACTCACTGCCCTCCCCACGATGTGGGACATGACTCCCAGGGTTGTTAATCTCCCTGGCAACATGGAACAGAATGCCTGGGATGAGCCAGGACCTAGCAGCATGGGATTGAGAAAGCCTTCTTGACCAAAAAAGGAAGAGAGAAATAAGACAAAATAAAGTCTCAGTGGCGAGAGAGTTCATACAGAGTCAAGAAGTTATATTGAAGGTTATTCTTATCCATTTTACATATATATATCCCTTTTTAGTTTATGGTGTATTCAGGTGGCTGGAGGTAAGTATCTGTTGAGCTATGTTCCAGTAGCCTTGATTCTTGAAGACTATAGTATAACAATATAGCTTTTACAATGTGACTGTGTGATTGTGAAAACCTTGTCTGATGCTCCTTTTATACAGAGTATGGACAACTGAGTGAAAAAATATGGATAATAATAAATAAATAATAGCAGGATATAAGGGGTAAAATAAACTGGGTAGATTGAAATACTAGTGGTCAATGAGAGGGAGGGGTAAGAGGTATGGGATGTGTAAGTTTTTTTTTTTTATTTCCTTTTCTGGAGTGATGTGAATGTTCTAAAAATGGTCGTGGTGATGAATACACAACTATGTGATAATATTGTGAGGAATCAGTGTCCAGAATTGCTAGAATATATTATTGAAAATGCCAAGTTTTCTACAAAAAATTATAAGACAGGTAAAGAAACTGAAAAGTATATACACCTGATAAAAAGCGGGCGGTAGAAAGTGCTTTTGAAGGGACCCAGATGTTAGACTTGGCAGACAGAGATTTCACACATTGTACATTCATACATTGTACACAATGTATGTACTGTATGTGTGTGAAGACTTGTTAATAAAAATATTTTTTTTAAGTAAGCCTACTGTCATGGTCAGGGTCATGTGTCACCTTGGTCAAGTGGTGGTACCTGTTTGTCTGGTTGGGCAAGTGCTGGCCTGTCTTTTGCTATGAGGACATTTCATAGAATTAACTCATGATCACATTAGCTATATCCACAGCTGATTCCATTTGTAATCAGCCAAGGGGATTGTCTTCTTTAATGAGTGATACTTAATCTAATTACTGGAAGCCTTTTAAGGAGGATTCAGAAGAGGCAGGCTCTCTCTCCTTCTTCGGCTGGTGAGCCTCTCTTGTAGAGTTCATCCAGACCCCCCCATTGGAATCACAGCCTGCCCTGCAGATTTTGGACTCTATGTTCCCACAGTTACGTGAGACACTTTTAAAAACTTTATATTTACGAATATTTCCTGTTGATTCTCTTTCTCTAAAGAACCCTGACCTACCAATTATCAAATAAAGCCCACCAGTTATTAAAAATCAATAAGCTTTTTAAGTGAAAAGCATGGTAATATTATTACTGCAGAAATAGATCAGTTGACCAGTGGAACATACAGGAGGGCCCAGAAACAGAAACACATAAGTGGAAATTGATAGATCTCAAACGTACTATTACATATCTCTAGGAAAGGATGAAATATTCAATAAATGGTACTGGAAAATTGAGTATGCCTCTAGAAAAGAAGAATATGAATTTCTATGTCACACACATGGTGATAAGTATAGATAAACTGTAGCTATTCACAACACAGAGGAATTATAGAATGCAAGTGGCTGAAAACTTTATACATTTTATAAATATCAGAAACAAGCAAGACTACATCATTGTATTTGGATACATGCATATGTGACAAAAAACAACAAACTTTTGAACAAACAAAAGCAAGACAGCGGTAAACACAAAATACAGGGTGGTAATTACCTCTGAAGGTGAAGCAGGAGATGGAGCAAGAGAAAAGTTGGTACCACAAGATCCGCACAGGTTCTTAGGAGAGGTAGTAAATGTATGCTACATATGCTCGTTATGTATTTTTTAATATAATTTCCTAGTAAACAGTTTTTCTAAATGCTTCTAGTAATTTTTTAATCCATCTGGATATTGAATATCTTCTTTTTAAACTTCATAATCCTGATATCAGAGAGCAGCTGAATTTTTATGATCCAGCTAATAATGCCTCTGGACCTTTCTTGACTTTGTCTCTTGAAGGATTACAAACTCAGATGCCTGTCTAGACCAGACTGATAATAGAAACCTGGGATCAGCAAACAAGGTCCCATGGACCAAATCCAGCCCACCACCTGTGTTCCACTTCACAAGCTAAGAACAGTGTTTACATTTTGAAATAGTTGAAGAAATCAAAGGAAGAAGATTGTGTGGCACATGAAAATTATATAAAATTCAAATTTCCATGCCCATAAAGTTTTATTGGAACACATGCTCCACATGTTAGTTTACTTGTCTGTGGCTGCTTTTATGTTACAACATCGAAGTTGCATAGCTGCAGCAGGGATCAGCTGGCCCACAACCTAAAATAGTTTTCATATCAGGCCCTTTTGCAGAAAAAGCTTGCTGACCTCCAGTGTAAATGAGTGAAGCAAACCTTGTTATGAGACCAGTGGAAGGTAGGGTTTTGTTGTACAGGGAAAAAACTTAATTCTCATCTAAAGGAGCAGCCAATATTCACTCCAGACCATTGATGTTAGATAAAATGTGTTCTCTCTTTACTTCTCGTCTCTTTTCTCTTCTCTTCTGTCTTCTCTTTTTTGCCTTTTACTTTTTTAATAATATATTACATACACACATACATACACATTAAGTATGCAGTTCCCCAAATGTTCACACACTGAACATACATGTGTATTCAGCACCCAAATCAAGAAACAAAACAATAACAGATCCTAGAAGAACCCTGTGCTCTCTTTCAGTCACTGTCGTACCACACCTCACCCCCAAGAATGCCACCCTCCTGACTAAGAACATATTATCTCCCCTTTATATAAATAGATTCATATAGTATATACTCTCTGTGTCTGGCTTCTTTTTCTCAATAATACTTTTGTTGGATTCATCCGTATTGTTGCATGTAATTATATATGGATCCTTCATTCTCATTACTGCATATTATCCCACTGTGAACATATGACAATTTATTCTTTCTGTTGTTGGGCATTTGTATCATTTCCAGTTTGGGACTATTTCAGTTTTGTTGTATGAACACTCAAGTTCGTGTCTTTTGGCAACCTTATGTACACATTTCTGTTGGAGTAGGAATAGGACTAGGAATAGGATTGCAAAGTTATCAGATGTGCATCTTCATATTTAGTAGATACTGTGCCAAACTGTATTCCAAAGTGGTAATGCCAATTTATACTCCTACCAGTGCTATATGAGAGTCTGGTGACCCCACATCTTCACCAGCACTAGGTATTTTCCATCATCCCCATTTTCATGCATTCTGGTGGATCTATAATGAGACTGTATTATAGTTTCAGTTTGCATTTCTGATGACTAATGAGGTTGAACACCTTTTTCATGTAATTACTAGCCATTTGCATATTTCTCTTTTGTGATATGTCTGTTCAAGTCTTTTGCCATCTTCTCTTGAGTAATTTCTCATTTTCTTATTAATATATAGGAGTTTTTTCCTATATATATATATACAGATAGGTTTTAGATGTAGTCCTTGGTCTGATATATGTATTGCATATAGTTCCCATTCTGGAGGTCCTAATGGCTTCTCTTCAAAGCCCAAAATCTAGCTGCTAAGCTGTGCTCACCTATTGATAAATTGGGCTTCTCTGTGGTTCCCTTTTTCTGTGCTCCTATCTGCTCATTTCCCATCTGCATGTCCTTAAAATGAATATCACCATTTGTTCAATATTGACCAAAAAAATATTTTACATTCTGAAATCTGAAATTAAGTATCCAGGGATAAAAATACTACCTTTTCTCCCTGTACCACATGTACAATACACAACTAATATTAGCTATTGTACTTCTTAACTGCCTGTCAAAAATGGTTTTGTATGATACCATTTCAAAGATTTCATCATTTCAGTTAGTGTTAATTAAGCAGTTCCCAGTCCACAGAATGGTCAAGATTCCTTCAGTAAGAACAGAATAAAAGGTAATTGACATAAATACTCCTTCCCACAGAACGCTTTATCTACTTGTATCTCTCACTGCGCCAAGCCCTAGATTTGTGAATCACTGTAATGCTCATAGCAACCTTCTCTAAGTCAGTTTCTCTTACTCAGTGAGTAAACTCAAGCTCATACTAACTTTTGCAAGTTCCCAGAGTAACTAATATAGTGCTGCCTCCCAGGGAGTCCATTTGTATTCCAATGTATATGTTATAATAAATGGGAAATATCTCTGGTGATTCAGGAAAAACAAGTCTATCATGAGGCTGTTGTCTGCACAGACTTGCCCCACTAGCACTGATTTGAGGAGATAATGTTTCCTGTAAGCAGGAAGCCTCCTTTCACAGTGACAAGTGGATGAAACTCTGCATGCACTACTGATAAAAGATAAATCTAATTTGGGCTGTCTGTTGAATGTCACAGTTTCAGTCCAGTTGGACCAGTGGGGACAAGGACTCCACCTCTGGCTCACACTGCTGTTATGCCAGAACTTGTGAAAGCAGAGCAGGGTGGGAACATGTGTGCAGCCATGCCCAACCTAGAACAAGGAGAAGGAAAAGAAGAGTAGTAATTCATCTCTAGGGAGAAAAAATAGACAAGAGCATCCTTCCTTAATATTTGAGATAAATCTCATATCATCCTTCTCATATCTAAACAATATGTAAGCCCCAATAAGCTTTAAATGAATGCATCAGTAAATGCACAATGAATGAATATTTGTTAACACTGCCTGCAACAAGATTTTATATGTTTATTATAGATTAAAAAAAAAAAACTTTCCTTTTGCTTACCATGTAAAGGGAATGGCGATAATGTACTTTTTTTTACACAAACCACCAGAATATATTCCCCACAGAGGCCCATCCAGTCTCTCCTACCTTTAAGGATTATTTATTGAGAGCCTACCATAACTCAGGAACAGTTTTAGCCCTCAGGGTTTGGAGGGAGGAAATAATAGTTACTTTGCATGTGCTTACTGTTTAATAAGGTTTGTTTTTGTGTGGAAGATTTATGGATACGGTAAGGTCTTAAGTTTTATTTTATTGAACATCACTAATATGTTTGTTTCCTCTTTAAAATAATGTCCAAATATACACAGAATTTCAAACTTTGTTATCTCTAATAGTAATGTGGATTTTAGTATTTGTTGAAAATCATAAGACGTGCACTTAAATTATTTCACAATTTTCCTTTGAAAGTTCATATATAATGACAATGAAAAATGCCTCGTTTGATTTTCTCACATTACTTCCCAGTTTTTAGCATGAGTTGGTACCTCAGCAAATTCCAAAGATGCTAATGAATTGTCCCATCTTTTTCCCATAATTATCTTATGGTTATTCAGTGAAATTCTCTTTAGGCTCCTTTTCACTGTCTTTAAGCAACTTTTTTGAAGTCTAGTTTACAACAATAAAATGCACCCATTTTAAGTGTACAGTTAAATGAGTTTCGACAGTAGTGTCCACCTATGTAATGAGCACCACAACCAATACGCTGACTATTTCCATCCCCCCAAAGCGTGCCCTGGTGCCCTGTGTGGTCCACCCCTCCTACACACAGTCCCAGGCAACTACAGTTCTGCTCTCTCTCTGCAGGTTCCTTTTGCCTTTTCTGTGATTTAATAAAAATATAAACCACTGTTCACCTGATTTTTTTTTTATCACTCAGCATAATGCTCTCAATATTCATTGCTGTTGCATGTATCAGTAGTTTGTCCCTTCTGTTGTTGAGTAGTATTCTATTATAAGGATATACCATAATTTATATATGCATTCATCTGTTTTTGAACATTTCTTCTTATTTCCAGATTGAGGCTATTATTTAATAAAACTGCTATGAGCATTTGTCTTTAAGTTTTTGAGTGGATATACATTTCTTTTGGGAAAATATCTAAAAATTTCAGCTTTTCCATTCTCACCAAACTTGATATTATCTGTCTTTTTCATTTTAGTTGTCCTAGTGAGTATATAGTGGTATCTCATTGTCATTTTAATTTGCATTTCCTTGATAACCAGGGTAGTTGAGCATCTTTTGGTATGTTTATTAGCCATATATAGAGAGAAAGGGAGATATATTTCTTATTTGGTGAAGCATGTATTTAAATATTTTGCCCTTTTTTTAATAGATTGTTTATCTTATTATTGAGTTCTGGTAGTTCTTCACGTATTCTGGATCTAAGTCCTTTGTCAGATATATATATTTAGCAAATAAGTTCTCCTAGCTTGTGATTGGCCTATTAAAGTTGTGCTTTTTGTGTCCTAATTAAGAAATCTCTACCTACCGTTAGATTGCAAAGCTTTTTCTCCTGTGTTTTCTTCTAGGTATTTTATAGTTTTAGGTCTACATCCATTTCGAGTTTATTTTTATGTATAATGTGAAGTATTAGTCAAGGATTTTTTTTTCCATCTGGATATCCAGTTTTCCCACTACTTTTGGTAGAATTGATTGGAAGAATATCCAGGAAGTGCCCTACCCCACTACTCCATACTATTGGGTAACCTCCCCTCTCTTTTACCCTAGCAAAACACAGTATTTTATTCTCAGGAATGGATAAAACAGAGTAAGTATACCAAAGTATACTTTTCTTACGAATTTACCCAGTCGAATAGAAAAGATGTTGACGACTGAAGTTCTCCAGCCATAAAATGTCTCTGCCAGATAACTCCATGTTGTTCAAGTCCCACCCACTCATTTAGATGCTCCAGCAAAGCCGTTAGAGCCTTGTTCTTAGATAGATAGGATGGTCAGGCCCTGATGAAAGCTTCTCAGGCAGCTACAGATAACAGTGAAATAAAAGAGGACTCTATCAACGAGGAGAAAGCAACTCTCAGAGCTTAAAAGAGAGATCTTAGAAATTAAAAATATAAATGCTAGAAATTATGAAAAACCTAATTAGAAGTATTGGAAAACGAAGTGAGGAAAACTCTCAGAAAGAAAGAAAAAAAAAAATAAGTGGAACACAGTAGAGATGAGATAAGAAAAGTAAAGGACTACTCTAGCATATCCAATAACCAGAATGGAAGAAAGAAAAAAATGGAGGGGAGGAGGTATCAGTGATATAACGAAAAGAAAATTTTCTTGGGAACTAAGGCACACCTCAGCTCCCAGAGAGAAGGAGGTAAAAATAGGATTGGACTCAGAATGCCTTCAAAATTCTGAAGAAAATTATTTCCAATCTAGAAATCTATACCCAGCCAAACTCCCCATAAAATTTGAAGGCAGATTATAGACAATTTCATGAATGGTCTCAAAAATCTTACCTTCCATTTCTCCCACCAACTCCCCTTTTCATTAAACTAGAAGATGTGAGCCTCTAAATTGAGGAAGACCATTAAGAAGATATGTAGGAAACAGGAGATCCAACATAGTATAGTAGCGAAGGAAATCCCCCCTTCTGAAGGCTAAAATACCTGTGAGCTTTATCATCTTGAGAGATTTTGGTAATTGGCAGACGTTTGGTGTAGAATTACTACATGGAAAACTAATAAAAATGTATATAGGAAAGGAAAAATAATCATGCTTTATTATATTTAGGGCTATAAATTCTCTTATGCAATCCGTAAGTTTTGATATGTGGTATTTTTATTATCAGCTATTACAAAATATTGTATTCTTTCCACTGAAATTTCTTATTTGACCCATGGATTGAAAGGAATGTAAAACCTCCAAATATAGGAATATTTTTAAAATTCGTGTTTTACTTGATTTCTCACTTAAGTACATTGTGAGAGATTGTGGTTGTTTTTTTTTTTTTTTTACATGGGCAGGCACCAGGAAGCGAACCTGGGTCCTCGGGCACAGCAGGCAAGCGTTCTTACCTGCTGAGCCGCCGTGGCCCAGATTGTGTTCTTTATGATACTGATTCTTTGAAATTCTTTTGGACTTGCTGTATGACGAAATACTTACTCAGTTTTATAAATATCCCATGTATGCTTGAGGATGCACTTTCTCTAATTGTTGGCAGTTTCTCTAATTGTTTATGGAACAAATCACCTTGTTAGGTGTATCCAAGTTTTCTAAATCTTTACTAATTTTTCCTCTGATTGAATCAATAATTGGAAAAGGTGTGTTGAAATCTCCCACATTATTGGTGGATTTGTTCATTTCTCTCTGTAGTTTTTGCTTTATATATTTTAATGCTATTAGGAGCATAAAGCTAGATTAAACCATTTTATTAATATTGGTGGCATTTACAATGATTTCTCTTCTGGAATCGGCTTTCTTTTGGTTAATATTTGCCTGAAATATTTTTCCATCCTTAACCTTTGAATCTTTCTGATTATTAGGTTTCTTGTCAACATATTGGTAGACATTATATTTTTTTAGTGTAGCATATTTCAAATAAAATTTGCCATTTTAACTATTTTAGGTGTAAAATTGAGTGGCATTAATTACTTTGACAATGTTTTCATACTCTTACCACCTCTTATTACTAAAACCTTTTAATCGCCTAAAACTTTTCACCCATTAAGCAGTAACTTTCCCACCCAGCCCCTTGTAACCTCTAATCTAATTTCTATCTCTGTGAATTTGCTTTTTCTAGATGTTGCATAAAAATGGAATCATATAATATTAATCCTTTTCTTTTGGGCTTATTTAATTTAGCATAATGTTTTCAAGGTTCATCCATACTGTAGTATGTAAACTTCATTCCTTTTTATAACTCAGTAGTTATCTGACTTTAGATATTTGCAGCCACTCTCTCTTTTTGTCTCTTTGTGTGTCTAAGAGGGGAGAGGGAGCCAGTCTAGCACATTTACCATCTAAATGTGCCAATAAACACTGACTTTCCTACATTCTGAAAGTATTGATGTGTTGTGTTTTCATTTTCATTCGTTTTAAAGTATTTTATATTACTTTGTGCCGGTTTGAAAGGATCATGTGCCCTAGAAGAGCCATGTTTTAATCCTGATCCATCTCGTGGAGACAGCCATTTCTTTTAAACCCTATTCAGTACTGTAAGTTGGTAGCTTGATTAATTTATCTCCACAGAGATGTGATTCGCCTAAGTGTGGGTATTGACCTTTGATTAGAGGGAGATGTGACTCCTCCCATTCCAGGTGGGTCTTGATTAGTTTACTGGACTTCTTTAAAAGATGAAGCATTTTAGAGAGAGCCATGAAGCAGAGAACCTACACAACCAGAGGCCTTTGGGGAAGAAGAAGGAATATGCCCCTGGGGGAGCTTCATGAAATAACAAGCCTGGAAAGAAAGCTAGCAGATATTGCCATGTCACCATGTGCCTTTCCAGCTGAGAGAGAAATCCTGAACTTCAAGAGTGAAGGTAACCTCTAGTAGGTGCCTTAATTTGGACATTTTTATAGACTTGCTTTAATTGGGACATTTTCACGGCCTTAGAATTGTAAACTTGCCACTTAATAAATTCCCCTTTTTAAAAGCCATTGTATTCCTGGTGGATTGCCTTCTGGCAACTAGCAAACTAGAACACCCTTCTAATTTCACCTTTGACCCGTTGGTTTTTTTAATGAATTGTTCAATATCAATTATTTGTGAATTTTCCAGTTTTCCTTGTATTACTGATCTCACGTTTCATTCCACTGTGGTCAGAGAAGATCCTTGGTATTATTTCAGTCTTTTAAAATTCATCGAGACTTTTTTTTTTACCTAACCTATTACCTGTTTTGGAGAATGATCCATGTAATTTTGAAAAGAATGTGTATTTTGCTGTCAGGTAGAATATTCCCTATATGTCTGTCAGTTCTACTTGGTTTATAGTATTGTTCAAATCTTCCATTTCCTTATTGATCTTTTTTCTATATATTCTATCCATTATTGAACATGGTATATTGAATTCTCCCACTATGTCTGTTTCTCACTTCAGTTCTGTTGTGTGTTTCATATATTTTGTGACTCTGTTGTTAGGTGCATACATATTTAAATATTACACCCATTATATCTTCTTGATGAATTGGCCCTTTTATTAATATACTGTTCTTCTTTATCCCTTGTAACAACTTTTGACTTAAAGTCTGTTTTATTTAATATTGATATAGCCATCCCAGGCATCTTTGGTTACTCTTTGCATGGTTTATTTCGTTCCATCCTGTAACTTTCAACCTACTTGGTATCTTTGATTATAAGGTGAATCTTGTAATCAGTGTGTAGTTGGGCCATGTTCTTTTATCTATTATGCCAATCTCTGCTTTTTGATTAAAGAGTAATTTACATTTAATTACTGTTGATGCAGGACTTATGTCATTTTGCTATTTGGTTTTTAAGTCTTGTGCCTTTTTGGTCTCTTATTTCTTTCATTATTGCCTACTTTTTGATTTACTTGATCTTTTGTAATAAACTATTTAGGATCTCTTCTCATTTCCTTTTGTGTATTTTTTTTAGATATTTTCTTTTTGGTGATCATGAGGCTTAAATCTAACATCCTAAGTATATAGCAATCTCTTTTGATTTAATACCAACTTAACTTCAATAGCATATACAAACTATGTTCCTATACCCCTATGAATTCTTCTTTATGTTGTTCTTGTAACATATTATATCCTTATTTATTGTGTGCCCAATACCATAGATTTATAATTCTTCGTGATTTGTATTTTAGATCATATAAGAAGTAAAAAGTGGATTTATGATCCAAAAATAGAATAGTATTAATATTAACATTTACCCAGTTAGTTCTTTATTTCTTCATATGGCGTCAAGCTACAGTCTAGTGACATACTTTAACTATGTCATCCCACTGCCTTCTCACCTCTATTTCTGATGAGAAATTTTTCAGTATTTCTGTGGGGATGCAGAACTCTGTAGCCTCTCACTCTGCCATCTAGCTGACATCTCTTTTTAACATTTGTTTCCTTCATTCTTTCAAACAATGCAAACTCTGTCTTTTAACAAACAAGTTTAAATCATTTTTATTCTAAATATATATCTTATTCTATATGTGTTATATATATTCTTTATATATATATACATATTTCTAATGTACTTGGAGATTTTTGTTCTGCCATCTTACTTATCACCTCACAATTTTCTGCTCTTTTATGCTTTATCCTTGTTTTTTCTTGTTTTTGTTTGCCAATTTTTCTTCTTCTATTTTTCCCTTAGTGAGTTAGAATTAATATATGCTATTTCTGGATTTTGGTGATTATCTTTGACATTTTTCCATACATATATGACTCAGTGAAGTACAGAGTTAATGCTTTAATCTACCTTTGAGTGCTCTGGGACCATGGAACACTTGAACTTTTGCAGCCCCCATTTGAGTTTCTTGATATCCATCTCTAATTGTTCAGCTCCTACACACATTAGTTATCATTGGTGGTGGTGTTATTTTATCTCATTGCATTTCTTTTGATTTGTTTATATTTTGATCACCTTCATTTCTCTCAGACCTTTTTTTTTTTTGAGATCATTTTCCTTCTTCCTAAAATACATAATTCAGAAATTACTTTAGTAATTAGTAAATATTTCAGGTTCTGTAGGTGGAAAATGCTCTTATATTTTTACCGAAAAAAATATTTATTTTACCATCATTCTTGAAAGATAGTTTTGTTGGTACAGAGTTCTGAGATTGCCTCCAGAACTTGAAAGATATTCCACTGTCATCTGGCTTCATTGATTTCTCTTGAGAAAATTTCATTTGTATTTCTTTGCAAGTCTTTTCTCTCTGCTTACTTTTACAGTCTTCTTATTGCCTTTGATGTTCTATAGTAAGTTTCTACTTCTCATTCTTCTATTTTCTACTTCTCAGAATCCTATTAGACATATTTTAGTCCTTCTCATTCTGCTTTCTGGGTAATTTATTGCTATATAATTCAATTCACATACTTTCTTTAGCTGTATATAACTATTTGTCAAATTGATGAATCTTATTCATTCTGTGTCACTTTCCTTTATGAAAGTTCTATTTGACTCTTCTTCATATCTACCAAGTCATTTTTGATAGTCTTTTGTCTCTAGTTTATATTGTGTAATTTCACTTTTTAAAAAATAGTTATTTTATATTTCATATCTTTTAACTGCAACATCTCCAGTCCTCAGGTCTCTTGTTATTTCTTCTGACACCTCTCACATAATATTTTGTTACTTTGTGTTTGGTGATTTTTTATATACATATTTGTTTGATCTTACTCTGAGGCAAACTTGTGATCCCATTAAAAGAGCTTTCTTTTTGACCGAATTGGCCTTTGTTTCTCCTGAGAGCAATGGGGCTCTGTGGACCTGGTAGATTTAACAGAGAGATTAGCGTTCTATACTCTTTTGCTAACATAGTACTTATGGTTCATTGCTTAAGATTTAGCTTTTCCTTTGTTCATTAACCTTTTTTTTTTTTTAATTTTTGACACTACTTTTTTTCCTTCATTTAAATCTAGCAGCCCAGTAAAAACCAATGGTAAGCATGAACTAAGTATTTTTTATTGGTTATTTGCTTTCAGTGGCGAACCTGTGATGGTTTGAAGCAGTATGTACCCCAGAAAAGATCATATTCTTAAGGCTAATCCATTTCTATGGCTATAAAACTATTGTAGGTGAGACCTTTTGATGAGGTTATTTCAGAGGAGGCCTGCCCCAGGTGTCATAATCCTCTTACTGGAGTCCTATATAAACGGAATAAATATGGAGAAACACAGAAAAACATGCAAGAGAAACTGAGAGAGGAAAACCAGAGAAGGTGAGAGAAAAGAACACATAGACAACAGAGAGAAACCACAGGGACAGAGAGGAAACCGCTAAAGCCAGAACCTGGCAGCAGCAGAACCCAGGAGAGAAGGGAGAGACCAGCAGACATTGCCATGTGCCTTGCCATGTGACAAAGGAGTCCCAAATCACTGTTACCTGGTTTTCAGGGAGAAAGCATCACCTGTTGATGCCTTAATTTGGACATTTGCATAGCCTGAGAACTGTAAACTTTAAGTTAATAGATTCCCATTGTAAAAGCCAACCCATTTCTAGTATATTGCATTTTGTCAGCTTTAGCAGACTAAACTAGGAACCTTCAGAGTGTTTAGGGCACCATATTGTTAAATACAGAAGAATGTAGCAATCCCATGGCTCAGCTTTAAATAGTATTTATACAGTCAAATTCATGTGAACACTACATGTTTACTAACCAAAATAACAGCAAAACTTTCTTGGGAAAAATGAGAGTGAAAATATGTGCGGCAAGGTTTGGGAAAGAAAAAAGCTAAATTCTTGTCTTCCTTTACTGGAAAGTCAACACATTATGAGAAATACTGAAAATCAAAAAGTCTCAATATAAGTGTGCTGTTTAGAGACATGGGGATATAATACCCAAAAAAATCAACTAAAAGAATGAAAATGTGGTGGGCCACAGTGCCTCAGCAGGCAGAGTTCTCACCTGCCATGCTGGAGACCCAGGTTTGATTCCCCATACCTGCCCATGCAAAAAAAAAAAAAAAAAAGAAGAAGAAGAATGAAAGTGGTTGCCTCTAAAAACATAATGGGGAAGGTGGAAGACTACAGTTTTACATAGCAAACCTTGTAAAATGATTTAATTCTTAAACTATATGTATTTACATTTTAAAACTAAAAAACCTTAATGCAAAATGCTTGTTACAGAATACTGTGCTATATAATTCTTTGCTGAAAAGGAAGTCTGTGGAATAACTGGATAGATTAATGGAACTATAGTGAAGATTACAATTTGATCTTCATAACTCAGCATTTAAATCAGTGGAAATGAATCTCTGGAATTCTTTAAAAATATGTTTTCTTAAATTAATGAAGTTGGACATTATTAAGTTCTAAAGCTTTTGTACTGCAAAGCAAATTATTAAGAAAATGAAAAGACAGGCTATAGACTGGGGGAAATATTTGCAAAATACATATCTAACGAACCACATATTCCAAATAAAGAAATGGAAAGTCTGAAAAAACAAATCACAGAACTTATGGGAATGAAAGGCACAGTAGAAGAGATGAAAAAAAACAATGGAAACCTACAATGGTAGATTTTGAGACACAGAAGATAGAATTAGTGAATTGTAGGACAGAACATCTAAAATCCAACAAGAAAAAGAAAATATAGGGGGAAAATGGAAAAATATGAACAGGACTCGGGGAATTGAATGTGAATTTGAAGTGCATTAATATACGTGTTGTGGGAGTCCCAGAAGGAGAAAAGAAGGGAAAAGGAGGAGAAAAACTAATGGAGGAAATTATCACTGAAAATTTCCCAACTCTTATGAAAGACTTAAAATTACAGATCCAAGAAGTGCAGTGTACCCCAAAGAGAAAAGATTCATATAGACGTACTCCAAGACACTTAATAACCAGAATGTCAGAGGTCAAAGAGAAAGAGAGAATCTTGAAAGCAGCAAGAGAAAAGCAATCCATCACATACAAGGGAAGCCCAATAAGACTATGTGTAGATTTCTCAGCAGAAACCACCAAGGCAAGAAGGCAGTGGGATGATATATTTAAATTATTAAAAGAGAAAAACTGCCGACCAAGAATTCTATATCCAGCAAAATTGTCCTTCAAAAATGAGGGAGAAATTAAAACACTTTCAGACAAAAAATCACTGAGAGAATTTGTGACCAAGAGACTGGCTCTGCAAGAAATATTAACGGGACTAGAGACAGATACGAAAAGACAGAAGAGAGAGGTGTAGAGAAGAGTATAGAAATGAAGACTATCAGTAGAGGTAAAAAGAAGAAAAATTGGATATGACACATAAAATCCAAAAGACAAAATGGTAGAAGAAAGTACTACCCGTACAGTAATAACACTAAACGTTAATGGATTAAACTCCCCAATCAAAAGACAAAGACTGACAGAATGGATTAAAAAACAGGACCCATCTATATGCTGTCTACAGGAAACACATCTTAGACCCAAAGATAAACACAGGTTGAAAGGGAAAGATTGGGAAAAGATATTTCATGCAAATAACAATCAGAAAAGAGCAGTAGTAGCTATACTAATATCTAACAAATTAGACTCAAATGTAAAACAGTTAAAAGATACAAAGAAAGATACTATGTATTAATAAAAGGAGCAATTCAGCATGAAGACATAACAATCATAAATATTTATGCACCGAACCAGAATGCTCCAAAATACATGTGGCAAACACTGAAAAGAGAAATAGACACATCTACCATAATAGTTGGAGACTTCAATTCCCCACTCTCATCAATGGACAGAACATCTAGACAGAGGATCGATGATGAAACAGAGAATTTGCATAATACAATAAATGAGCTAGACTTAACAGACATTTATAGAACATTACACCCCACAATAGCAGGATACACCTTTTTCTCAAGTGCTCATGGATCATTCTCAAAGATAGACCATATGCTGGGTCACAAAGCAAGTCTCAATAAATTTTAAAAGATTGAAATCATACAGAACACTTTCTCAGATCATAAAGGAATGAAGTTGGAAATCAATAATAGGCAGAGTGCCAGAAAACCCACAAATATGTGGAGGCTCAACAACACACTCTTAAACAACCAGTGAGTCAAGAAAGAAATTACAAGAGAAATCAGTAAATATCTTGAGGCAAATGAAAACACAACATATCAAAACTTATGGGACACAGCAAAGGCAGTGCTAAGAGGGAAATTTATTGCCCTAAATGCCTATATCAAAAAAGAGGAAAGGGCAAAAATTGAGGAATTAACTGTCCACTTGGAAAAACTAGAAAAAGAACAGCAAACTAACCCCAAAGCAAGCAAAAGGAAAGAAATAAAAAGATTAGAGCAGAAATAAATGAAATTGAGAACATGAAACAATTGCGAAAACCAATAAAACCAGAAACTGGTTCTATGAGAAAATCAATAAGATTGATGGACCCTTAGCAAGATTGACACAAAGAAGAGAGAGAGGATGCAAATAAATAAGATCAGAAATGGAAGAGGAGACATAACCACTGACCCCACAGAAATAAAGGAAGTAATGATAGGATACTATGAACAACTTTATGCTAATAAATACAACAATGTAGATGAAATGGACAACTTCCTAGAAAGGCATGAACAACCAATTATGACTCCAGAAGAAATAGATGACCTCAACAAACCAATCACAAGTAAAGAAATTGAATCAGTCATTAAGAAGCTCCCCAAAAAGAAAAGTCCAGGACCAGATGGCTTCACATGTGAATTCTACCAAACATTCAAGAAAGAATTAGTACCAATCCTGCTCAAACTCTTCCAGAAAATTGAAGAGGAAGGAAAGCTACCTAATTCATTCTATGAAGCCAACATCACCCTCATACCAAAGCCACACAAAGATATTACAAAAAAAGAAAACTATAGACCAATCCCTCTAATGAATATAGATGCAAAAATCCTCAACAAAATTCTAGCAAATCGAATCCAGCAACATATTAAAAGAATTATATATCATGACCAAGTAGGATTCATCCCAGGTATGCAAGGATGGTTCAACATAAGAAAATCAATTAATGTAATGCACCATATCAACAAATCAAAGCAGAAAAACCACATGGTCATCTCGATTGATGCAGAAAAGGCATTTAACAAAATTCAACATCCTTTCCAGTTGAAAACACTTCAAAGGATAGGAATAGAAGGAAACTTCCTTAAAATGATAAAGGGAATATATGAAAAACCCACAGCTAACAGCATCCTCAATGGGGAAAACTGAAAACTTTCCCCCTAAGATCAGGAACAAGACAAGGATGTCCACTATCACCACTGTTATTCAATATTGTGTTGGAAGTCTAGCCAGAACAATTAGACAAAAAAAAAGAAATACAAGGCATCGAAATTGGAAAAGAAGAAGTAAAACTCTCACTGTTTGCAGATGATATGATACTATATGTCGAAAACCCCAAAAAATCCACAACAAAACTACTAGAACTAATAAATGAGTACAGCAAAGTGGCAGGTTACAAGATCAACACTCAAAAATCTGTAGTGTTTCTGTACACTAGTAATGAACAATCTGAGGGGGAAATCAAGAAACGAATTCCATTTATAATTGCAACCAAAAGAATAAAATATTTAGGAATAAATTTAACTAAAGAGACAAAAAAACTATACAAAGAAAACTACAAGAAATTGTTAAAAGAAATCACAGAAAACCTAAATAGATGGAAGGACTTACCGTGTTCATTGATAAAAAGACTAAATATAGTTAAGATGTCAATTCTACCTAAATTGATTTACAGATTCAGTGCAATACCAATCAAAATCCCAACAACTTACTTTTCAGAAATAAAAAAAACAATAACCAAATTTATCTGGAAGGGCAGGGTGCCCCAAATAGCTAAAAGTATCCTGAGGAAAAAAAAAAATGAAGTCAGAGGTCTCATGCTACCTGACTTTAAGGCATATTATGAAGCTACAGTGGTCAAAACAGCATGGTACTGTCATAAAGATAGATATATTGACCAATGGAATCAAATAGAGTGTTCAGATATAGACATCTATGGACAAGGGACCTTTGATAAGGCAGTCAAGCCAGCTCACCTGGGACAGAACAGTCTTTTCAATAAATTGTGCCTAGAGAACTGGATATCCATATGCAAAAGAATGAAAGAGGACCCATATCTCACACCCTATACAAAAGTTAACTCAAAATGTATCAAAGACCTAAACACTAGGTCTAAGACCATAAAACCGTTAGAAGAAAATGTAGGGAAGTATCTTATAAATCTTATACTTGAAGGCAGTTTTATAGACCTTACACCCAAAGCAAGAGCACTGCAGAAAGAAAGAAATGTGAACTCCTCAAAATTAAACACTTTTGCGCATCAAAGAGCTTCATCAACAAAGTAAAAAGACAGCCTACACAATGGGAGACAATATTTGGAAACGACATATCAGATAAAGGTCTAGTATGCAGAATTTATAAAGAGATTGTTCAACTCAGCAACAAAAAGACAGCCAATCCAATTACAAAATGGGAAAAAGGCTTGAACAGACACTTCTCAGAAGAGGAAATGCAAATGGCCAAAAGGCACATGAAGAGATGCTCAACTTCCCTAGCCATTAGAGAAATGCAGATCAAAACCACAATGAGATACCATCTCACACCCACCAGAATGGCCATTATCAATAAAACAGAAAAGTACAAGTGCTAGAGAGGATATGGAGAAAGAGGCATGCTTATCCACTGTTGGTGGGAATGTCAAATGGTGCAACTGCTGTGGAAGGAAGTTTGGCAGTTCCTCAAAAAGCTAAATATAGAATTGCCATATGACCTGGCAATACCATTGCTAGATATCTACTCAAAGGACATAAGTGCAAAAACACAAACGGACATTTGCACACCAATGTTTATAGCAGCATTATTAGCAATTGCAAAGAGATTGAAACAGCCAAAATGTCCATCAACAGACAAGTGGCTAAACAAACTGTGGTATATACGTACGATGGAATATTAAACACCGGTGTTCTAGTTTGCTAGCTGCCG